>UXGC01001276.1:5831-27908 GCA_900480045.1 Eurytoma adleriae
TGAACGTTGAAAATGAACATTGAACGTTGAAAATGAACATTGAACGTTGAAAATGAACATTGAACGTTGAAAATGAAGATTGACGTTGATAAAACCTTGATTTCAATGTTTCGTTGATTTTCAATGTTTGTTTCAACATTTCGTTGTAAACGTTGATTATCAACGTTCATTTTCAATTGTGATTTAAACATTTCGTTTTAAACGTTGATTTTACACGTTGGATTTTCAACGTTGATGATTAAGAAATGTTGAAAATCAACGTGCAAAATCAATGTTTACAATGAAATGTTGAAACAAACATTGAAAATTAACGAAACTTTGAAATAAACATTGAAAATCAAGCCAAATCAATATTTTATTAACGTCAACGTTGATTTTCAACGTTCAACGTTGATTCAACGTTTATTTCAACATTTCAATTTTCATCCTGGTATAGCGATACATATGCACCAGCGCCGTTTGCACATGTGTGTGTGCTTGCGTGTGTGTGCGTGTGCGTGCGTGCGTGCATGCGCGTGTGTGACAGTATGTGTGTATGTTTGATCATGTATTTATTTGTACGCATTAAAAATCGTGCAATACAATGTTTACAAATAAAAATGCAGAATCGAGCTCTTAAAATAGCCAGTCGCGATACGAGAAATGCGGATATTACATAAAGAAGACGTAGTTACGGAAAATCTATTATGAAATGAGCTGGCCAGCCTTACACACCGTGACCGAGTTTTGCCACGCGAGCTGGATTTTAAACGCTCGTAAATAAAAATTTTCGCACCGAACAGTCTGTACGAGCGAGCGAAGCGCTGCTACGCTTTCGGTTCCGTTGTCGAACGTCGAGAGGGGCAGTTTCGCAAGGCGACTGTTCGGAATTCTATACCGATGCGACGAATCGAACGTTGCATCGCGCCGCTTGGCAAATCGCGACTCGGCGCGCTTTCAAAAAACAAACAGCCGGGCCGGCGGAGATTGGGATCGCGGACCCTGTCCGTTGCCCAAGTCGATCGGTTGAATTTTCCGCGGCGGGTTTGAGAAACGAGGTGGGGTACAGCACGTCAATATGATGGAGCTTCGGTGACTGTTTAAATTGCATCGTTTCTTTTTGCGCAATAATATTGGTTTCAATTGACATTTGGCTTGGAAAGATAGGATGCATATTCAAAATAAAGTGTATTTTTCTTAAAATTTTTAAATTGCGATATAAATTATTATTTAATTATTTTTTAATTTTTGAAAAATTAATCGTAAAATACTACAAACTTCCACTAAAATTATTGAAGTCTCAAAAATTAAAAAAAAATACACATTTCTTTTAACTGCAAAAAATATTCTTATATTCAAAGAGTGAATGCAGTTTTTATTCTAAAAATAATCTCAAAATTATGGCAAATTTTACGGCAAATATCCAACCTCCAAATCAAGGATCTATGCTCTAAAAAAATTATGCTCAGATTCGTTTACATTTTTAAAGATTTCTACTAGATTTCTAAACAATAAGTCGTCGCTCCAAATGAAGAAAAGCACATTTCATTTCTTCCCAGCGAAGAAAAGCACATTTCACTTTTTACCGCGAAGAAAAGCACTTTTCGGATTTTACCGTGAAGAAAAGCACATTTGGGAATTCTCAAGTTTTTTTTCATGGGAAACTCGCAAAATGTGCTATTTTTGTGGGCCTAATAACACAAAATGTGCTGTTCAAGGAGGAAGCCCAAGAAATGTACCTTTTTATCACTGAAATTTCTGAAATGTGCTTTTCTTCGCGGGGAACTACCAAATGTGCTTTTCTTCGCGGAGAGCGTGAAATGTGCTTTTCTTCGTCGGTAAATTAAACTGTGCCTTTCTTCGTTAGGAGCGACGAAGTACATACATACTTCCAAGACATTAAGAGAAGCTATCTTCCAAGAGAATTCCTACAGTTTTTATCGATTTCAAAGATTACCAAAGTGCTTCAAAGTGTTCCAAAGATTTCCAAAAAATTCTGAATCTCTCCAAAGAACTTCTACGTTGACTTCTTAGTTTTCCCAGTACATAGAGCCCCTTATCCAAAAATAAAACAGTAAATTTTCCTGCCTTAAATTTCTCCCTGATTCCCATCGATAAAATAATTCACAGCTACTTAATCCTTTCACTCCGCACCTTACAAATAAAAAAAATCCCATATACAGCCACGAAGAAGCTCCCGACCTATACGAAAAGCTCGTCTAACTGAGGAAGCGAGTTATACCGTCGGAAGAGAAGCGCCGAATTTCCCAGCGACGCAATATAAGCGCAGCCGGCCCCTCGGTTTCATTTCGAGTAAACTCGGTGCGCACGTGCGCCTATCTCCCCCCTTCCTTTGTGCGAGCGAGCGCCGGGCCTCGTTAATCTCGCGCTTCTCCCCGCGCGCGCTGCTCTATCTGTCCGGCGCAGGTCGGCATGGTCTTTCTAGGTGCCGCGGCTTCCGTCGATGCGGCGTTTTTGTTAGGTAGGGGGATAGTTTTGATAGCCGTTGATCGGGTCGAATCTGATACGTCTTTGTCCGATAGCGGAGTTGTAGGTCTTAATATTTTTAAAACGGAGTTTTAGAATGAATATCCTGATTTATTTTTAATTTTTGGGTCCCAGGTAGTAAGTGGAGAACAGTTTTTTAAAATAAGAATTTTGCAAAATAAAGAGTAGAAATAATTGCAACAAATTGCACGTTAACAAATACAATTTTTAAAAATGATATAAATATAATTTTCATATCTAAAATCTAGTCATTTTCAAATTTAAGATAGAAAATATCACATTTCAATAATATCACAGGTGATAGCAGTAATGTTGATTTAAAAATGTCTTCTACGATAATATTTCATTAGAAAAACGACACAGTTCACATCAAAATAAGATAAAATTATGAATAAAGGTAACAGTTTACGAATGTAATTTTGAAAACTGGTAGTTTCAAGATTGATTGAATAGAACTGAAATTTTTTTTCTTGAATAAGAGATTAAACTTCGATTTAATAACGAATTAACATGCGTTGATGTAATTACTAAACTCAAGAAAATGTGTTGCAATTTTTTCAGGAAAATAATAGCACTTTTTCATTGCACCTAATACTGATTATGCAAAAGCTTGAGAAACACAAGCTTTATAACATAAAAAATTGTAAATAATGGGCTTTTCATTCAACTTATTGATAGGCAATATTATTCAAACTAAAAATTGATAAAAATATAACAGCAGATCGAAAAAATATCCATAACCCATAAAATTCAATTTGTTACATATCGCTAATATTAAAAAAAATGAAAATAATAAATTCACTTTTTTTTGCCTTCATGGCAAATTACCCTTTTTTTAATTCAAATGAAAATGTAAATCTTTAAGATGACTTGAAACAAATGAAGCTGCTGCTTACGCAACGGCATCTGTAATGAGCGTATCTATAGATTGATTTAGACGTAATCGCGTAACAATTTGTTAGTGAATATGAAAAGTAAATATGTAACAACAGTCCATTTTTATGATTACTGAATAAAACATATCGAAGTCCAGTAGTCGTAGTTACGTCACAAAACTACGCAAAAATTCGATTAAAGAAAATCAACGCAATGCAGACGATTAAAGCAAGGCGGCGATTTATCAATGCGGCGTCACTTTAATGCACTTAATTTCTAAATCTAGAAATTTATTATCGATTAAACAAACATTTTTCATTCCATACTCATAACTTCAACAAATTACTCAAAATTAGTAAAAGAAAGAAGTATACACAAAAATAATGACACGATAATTAAAAATTATATAATATAAAATAATAAAATGTTGCAAAAATTTAATAAATATCTAACTTAAGGTGGAACTCTACCTTTATCCAAAAAATGTTCCATATATTTTTAATGACGCAATTTTATTTTTGGTCTTAATTCATTATTAAAAATAAAACTATTTGCAAAATTTTAGACTGTAACATGCAGGAGCTTTCAAAATGCAAACTAAACTACATGTTCCACAGTTAGCTTATAGTCAAGTGATAGTTTCCAAATTTCCTTTACTGATTTTAAGTTATTTATAAAAGCTATTCTAAGATTTAATTTCCTTACAAAATCAATTAATTATTTTTTACTTCATAAACAAAACTAAAAATAAAAATCTCTAAATGTGCACATCCCCTAACAAGATAAAAACAAAAAACTAAAAAAATACATATCTAACAAAACAGCAAGACCCGAAAGCTCCCCCAACAATAGAATCCAACAAGCGAGCACGTCCAAAACGAACGAAAAAAAGTGAAGTTCGCGCAGCGCATCCGTAGAACAATAGCGCTCCATTCTCCGCGAAAAATCTCGAGATGAGAAATCCAGCCGCCCACGGGTTTCCCCGGCGCGAGTGTATATCGCGTGCAAGAAAGTCGCGGCGCGCGAGACAAATTGACGCTAATTCGGAGCGCGCGCTGCTCTCTCCTTCCTTCCACGGAGTCTTGTTTTCGCCGCGTTGCGCGCCCGATCGATCCCCCGCGCGCTCGCCGGGTTAAAGGACCCCGCAGACGCGGAAAAAACTGTTTACCAGTGACATGGGGGGTTAAGGATCGCCCGGCAGTGGGCGGGGGGGGAGCAGCTTCATTCGAGCTTCATAAGCTCGGAATTTCATGGGGACGACTGGGACGGTCGTTCAGATTCTATATCGGGGGGTTAGGTATTCGTTTGGAAATTTAAGTGTTTATTCGAACAGATAAAAACGTGTTATCAATTTTTTTAACTTTATTAAAGAAGTCGTTGGATTATGTTTGTTCTTTTCATTCAACAAATAAGGAAGTTTAACATAAGGAAAAAAATTTTGTTGTAAAAATATAACAAAGTATTTCTATACCTTTAACAATAAATTTCCCTACCTGTTCTAAACAAGTTCGTTTGTACATGTAACTGCCGTAAGTATCCAATAGAAGATTTATTGAATTTGACAGTACCTTTACAATTATTATTTGCGATTATTTGAAATATAGACCTATTTTTATAATTATTTGATATTAACCGGATAAAAACTCATTATTTCTTAAGCATTTTTAATTTTTTACCGATTTTATGACTGACAATGATTCAATTTACTAATTACCTAAATATAGGCTAATACACATTTTACTTGCTTTAACGCATCGAATTGTAGTTTTCGATACAAGTGCGAGAAAGTGATTTTTAGCCTCAATTCTCGTACGTGTATCGAACAATATTTTATGCAACGACCGCGTAAAATGCCGATTTAGTAGACGTTAGCGTGCGTAAAACAGCACTTTACACACGGAGTTGCATAAAATTTTTTTAATTTCGCGCTAAAAATCCGAGCAAGTTCCAGAATAAATTTCAAAGGAATAAATTTCAGACAAGAAATCTATTTAGTATACAAGTCCCGTGATAAGATAAAATTTTTTTTAACACCCATACATAAAATTATTTATGTAACCTGAAAAAAAAACGAGTATACTCCAATTTCGTAACACATCGTGTTTCTTAACGCTCGAACTGTTATACTCCATTTAGCGTGTAAACAAACCCTCCGCGCGTATTATTTTTATTCGTCGCAACAAGCACGCATAATTTTCGATAACTCGAAATCGTCGTTTCGTTTAATCGCGCGCGCCTAACAAAAATTTAATTCTCTCGACTAATTAACAAAAACAAACCTCCCGATAAGAATGAAATTGTCCACGCTCCGCTCCAAATGCATAAGCGGCGATCTTTTTTCACGCCTCGCGGATAGCCCGCTTATCTACTGCCGTGTTTGAAAACGCTCCGGAGATACACTATCGCCACCGACGGGTTAAAAAAAAATGCAGACACGAGACACATGTGGCCGATAAGTTTCGAATCGCTTTCTAACGGCAGTCACGTGCGAACTTTTTTAATAAGGCGCCGGCACGGACTTTAAAATTGCCCGGTGTGTGTTCCCGGCTAAACACGAGCTTCGAAAACTGTGTTATTACGATTTTCTCGGTGCTAACGCGCGGCGGCGCGAAAATTATTAGCAACACTGTGCCTGCCGGGACAGGCAGTTACGAAAGTAGGCGCTAATTGTCGCGTTAACTATTGGGGTTTCGGTGCTCTTCGCGCGCGTCTTCCGAGGTCCATTAGGCGACGGTCCGACGTGCGAAAAATAATTGCACGGAGAGGCCTGGGAATTGAGTTCGTTTGTTGTAATGAGGATACGTCGATATTTCTGAAATTTTAATTATATTCATCGGAGTCTAGCTGTGCTGTAATTGGCTTAATGCCGGGGAATAATGAGAAACTGAGCACAGTGATTGTATCCTCTGGAGTAGTGCTTTCAAGGAAACTAATTATTAATCATTATTTTAAAATTGTTTTTAATTTGAAAAAATTACTAAATTCGAAACATTAAAATTCTTTTTAATTATTGCCGTCAAATTTACATTTGATTGTTGATAAATAAATAGAGATGTTAAAGAACGATTCATTTATTAATTCGTATTTTACGAATCATTTAATAGAAATACATATTTACGTCTATTTAATTCTACTCTGGAAAAAATTTAATAAAAAAACTAAAGACATTCTAAATTCACGACATAACAATACCCACCATCTCCTAAACAATTTCTAAAAGTTTCTAAAAGTTCCACAAAACGCAACGTTAAATTAAAGCTATACAAAAAAACGCATTTTTCACAAACACCGAATCACGCTGGAAAAAAAAATCCGTCAAAGAACAAAAAAGAGAGAAAAAAGCAAGTCGTCCCATGCACAATGCAACGACGAAGTCCAAAAACTCTTTAAGAAGAAATAAAGAGAAAAAAGGAAGGGAAGCACGCGGAACAACGACACTGCACGAAAGAAAGGTCAACTTCTCACCTGTGCGTGTGCGCAGGTAAAAAAAAGGGGGGGGGCGCCGGTAGCCTCTCGGGGGGACGGGCGAAGGGGGGATTATTTCGAAAGTCTCGTAAAATCGGAGTCGGCGACGACGGCGACAAAAGTGAAAAAAAAGGAGACGGAGAGAAGATGATGACGCGCCGGGTTAACGAACCCAAACAACGGACGTCAAGCTTGTAAACACACGGTAAGCACGAAAAGATTCTTTCGGGCGTTTGGCACCCGATCGCGAGCTGACGCGAGCTTCTTTTTTGACGAATCAACTGCTTTTGGGAGATTTTCTATTGACATTTTTATTTTCGACTAATGAAACGAAAAAGTGATTTATTTACGATATTTTTTTGTTTAATTTGCTTACTTGAATTTACCATATATATGTATAGTGTACTGTATGCTATTTACCGAAATTTTGTATATTTTATAATTTCAATAAAAACTCGAGAAAAAACATAGTAGAGGTATTTCATGCATACAATTTTACTAAAAATTAAAATACAATGTTATTTGCCTCATACAAAAATAAAACGAAAATTTGGGAAATATGAAATTTTGTTATTTATAGAATTTTATATATAATAAAAATTAATTATCCGGTTTAAAAAAATATATCCTTTCATGGTATCTTAAAATATAAAACAAGAGATGGAAGAAGGAGACTGAATTTTAATTATGAAATCTTTGGACTTTAAATTAAACATGCAAAGCAATGTAGTCCACTTGTTCAGGGCTGACCTGCACCTGAAGTTTAATTAAACAAAAATTTTACATGCGGTAGCAAGTAATCATTTTTTACGGTTAATGCATTAACCATGATTGAAAATCAAGGAAGAACATTTACAACTTACGAGAAATATTATTTAAGTAGTCCATAAACTGCAATTAAAACAGCGACATTTTCAGTTACCCAAGACGTTATGTCACTTCTTCGCTGTAAAATGCGCTAAAGAAACCGACTACATTTTATTTACTTTTTTTCCATCCACCGGCCTTTGCATCAGAAAAATTGATTAATAGACGGCTTACGAAACCAATTTATCACTAAGCTCGAAACCCTTTGGTTAGTAAGTTGTTCCCACTGCCGCAATCGTATTGCCGAAAAATCACGTCACGCTATAAAAAAAAAAAGAAGAGAAGACTAATCGATATACTTTGAAATGCATCGAAACTCATTGAAAATCTAACAAAGGATAGGCCTCGTCCGCAATTTACGCGCGAGTTTCACGGTGTACACTATACGCGTTCGACGAGGCGGAAGGCCGAAATTAAAAAAAAAGCGCATTATACGACGCGACAATGCGCTCTAACGGCGCTAAGTGCATTATGCAATGGGAAAGAAATCAGGCGGCTCGCGCATGCGCAGGGGCGAATATTCGCTTTGTTATACTTTATTACTTCCTCGAGGAGATGCTGCAGTTTGCTCGTTTCGTCCGTTTGCTAAACAAACCTGTAAATTATTTTATTACCTATTTTTTTTTTGTAAAAAATATAACTTCACGAAGTAAATGTAAATGTCTTATTTCATGAATGAAAAAAATGTCTAAATTGAAATGCGTGGCTTATTCAAGACGAGCTGTACGTTTCATTAAGTTTCACTTGAAAAATAATAAAAAATTAATGAATAGTAATTAGTTAAATAATAATATCTTTTCACCGCTACTAAGACGTGAAATAGAAATTTTATGCGTTTAATGATACGGAGAAAAGTTAAGAATTGGAGTGAAGTCCATACGTACCGCGAGTAAACTTTCGTTTGGCATCGTTTTAAATGCAACGAGACACGACGTTGTTCATTATCGTTCATTACGTAAAATCGGAGTAACCTCAAAGAGCCGAGCCAAGATCACCTAACTTTAAACTTCCGAGAGTCGCTGTCGAGTCACCGACGAAAAAGAAAATGAAGAAAGTGAAGGGATAAGTTTTCGAACCTGTCCAATAGAGATTTTAATTTTAGCGTTATATTAAAGGTGATAATCCTAATTTAGTGCTAAATTATGTGTGGATAAAATTTCAAGTCTTTTTAGTGTTTTAGATTTGCATTTTTTCGTGTATGTTATTTGTTAACTGTTTTATTTTATCATTTATATTTCGTGAAAATAGAAGAAATACTTCGCCATGAATCAGTTTTCCAAGATAGAATGTCATGTTGAAATTTCAAAAAAGTTCGCTCTTATTTTCCAACGACTTTGTGGATGACATTTAATAAATTTAATTTTAAAACTTTTTCTCAAGACAGGTATTCTGCAATATCTAATAAAAAAAGGTCAAAACAAACGTGACTGGGGGTTTTTTTATACAAAAAGTTTTCCGTACGAAATACGTATGACATGCAGTGACAAATAAAAGTCAATGATTTATTAGAATAACTAGTTTTATTTAAAAAAAAGTCACTATCCAACAGCTTGTTTAGATTTTAAAAAAGTAATATTTTTTAAACTTTTTGTGTAACGTACAATGTTAATCCTTTTTTCAAGTTCTATCAATTACTAAAACTGCGCACAGTAATCAACGCACATTGTACAAAAAATTTGTCCTCAATTCACAAAAAGGTTGACTCGTACTAACTTTACTGCGTTTAAACTTGAACGAAAGAAAACTCAATTACAATAAATTTGATTGCACGAAAAATTGCACAAATTTTACGATTTATTCATAAATAAAAATAAGCTACGCAAGTGTTTAATATATTTACACAATTTCTGTTTTTCTTCGCATATTATCAGTGCACATTGCTAAAAAAATAACGAAATCTCGTTTAAATCTAATGTTTGTTAAAAAGTATACATAAGTTTATGTAATCGATAATCACAAGTTCTTGTGCATTTTATTTACAAAGAATCGAACAAAAAACAAAACAAATTTTATGTAAATTTTGTACATTTCGTTTGGTGAATGAATTTTGTATTTTTTGCCTGAAACGTACACAAAACTTATGTTATCTCAGCAGAGATTTATATACAACTAGTTTAAATTTTTTATAACACAAATTTTATGTAGCCAGGTCCACCTTTATACCCAGGAAGTACGTTACGGGGCACCACACTGTGTATATTTGGGGCATCTTTTTTTTAACAGTGCACAAATCCCCATTTCGAAAAAAACCGTCATATGCACTATCCGCACGATCTATACTACCCACCAATCGTCAATCAACCGCCCAAATCAATCCTCACCCACTTTCCGACTCCCCGACCCAAATAAAAATTCTCGGTGCAAACCCGCGCGCGCGAGCGATCGTAAAACTCTTAGAAAGCGATCTCGCGAAAAACCGGCGAGTCTAGACTCTCGCTCGCGCTCCGAAATTAAACTCTCCCACGTTGCGCCGGGGTTGGATAAAACGGAGCGCGGCGGGCGCGGGGAGGGAGGGAATCGGGTCAGGGCCTCGCGGAGAGCAGCCCTATTTCCATCGCGAGCCGCGCGCTTCATGGGTGCACGCGTCGCCGAAACGGGCCGGCAGGCGACGTTCCACGAAACTCATGTGGGTCAGTGGTTCAATGGTACCGGCTTGTCACGGTTTCACCCTAGGGCCTAGCATCGCCGCGGCCGCGAGTCCACGGTGCTCGCCGAGCCGAGGGGGATTTTCCGGTTTTCTTTTTTCACGTGGGAAACTAGTTGGATTGACTTTGGATTTGGAAATTTTGAGGATTTTTGTAATTTCGGAGAAATTGTTTCGGGTTTCGTTTGTATATTGTTATTATTAAGGGGAAAGTTTTGCAGTCTTCAGAAAATTGATTGACCATTTTTTTTCATTATCCTTACAAAATTTCTTTTATATATTTTTAATGATAAAAGAAGATATCTATCAAATTTTCAAGTTATATTTTATTTGTTATTTTAAGAATTAGAATTAATTATGAACTGTTTCAACGATAAGACATAGATTTTCAAACTGTCTCTTGTACATACAGTTTTGACCAATTGACTTCAGTCAAAGTGCATTCTAATCCATTTACATATTTTTATCTTTAAAAAAAAATCGATTTTTTGACCTATACTTGTTGAAAATTTGCTAGACTCTGCCCTTAATAATTATCTTAGATTCTAATTTAAAAATTGTTTAACCTTTGAATCGCATATGTAATTGTTTATCATGCAGGAATATCTAAGTCTTAAGTTATTCACTTTTAGTTACACTTTTTAATTGTTTAGTTTATTTTAGTTTACTATAATATTTGAAATTAAATTTTTTGAAATAAAAGTTATATTTTAAAATTGATTGATATAATTCAATCGCTACTTTATTCATTGCTAAATAGTCAAAAGTATGATTAATTAGACAATTTCTTGCAATAATTTTTCACTTTTTTTGAAAGAATTACATAAGATTATTTGAAGGTTACGCTAGAAATTTATTAATTAATCTATGTATTTTGAGAATTACGTTTCATATTTTTTTTATTGATTCAATTGTGATATATAGCATATCGATGAGAAATATAAGTAGAAGGAGCGCATTGATAGCACACAATATATAGTACACACTGAATCAATGAAATACAGTGAAATAGTGCAGAAGCGAAGAAATAAAATTACTTACAGAAGACACGAAACGTTACTTAACGGAAATAAAGGCCAAAATACGGATGAGAAACATGAAAGGCTAAAGTCAATCTTCCAGTTTATTCGAGTCTTTGGTAATAATTTAAAGCTACGTAACTACCAGCACCTGTATACTACACAGACGTATAAAAAAATCATTCCCTGTTATTACGCATTACATAATTCTTGAAAAATTAGAAAATTATAATCAGGTTCTGTAGGATCGCGTGCCAATAAAAATTTCAAAAATAACCATCCAATCGATTATTAATACCAACTCCTTTCCCATCCTCCTCCAAGCTCTTACAACACGTCCAGCATTTCTAAACGACAAATTAATCAGCGCGAGCGAAGACGCGCACCGCGGCTATTTGTTTAAACTTGTGTTTTCCATTGCTCAAACGCGACAATCAGCTGTGAGGCAAGCTAATTTATGTCGGCCGCGCACAATGGCATCCGCGCGCCGCCGCCGTCCCCCTATATATACATATATCGTACGCGCACATATGCAAATGTCCAGTTAAATTCCTCGCACGAAAACGAGGGAAAAAAAAGCACGTGCGCGAGAAGCTGTTTCCCAACGCGCGGCGCGCCTCTTGCGAAAGAGGGGCGACGCGCGGGACGTGAAAAAGGTGAAAAGGGGAAAAACTAACTGGCGAGCCGGATCCACCCGTGTGTGCCAAAACACGCGGGGATCAATATTGGACTACGATTTGCATAGGATCTTCCATTCAAGGTTGCGTAATTCGTTTCCTTGCGCGCGGCGCTGCCGCGGATTATCGTTGAATCTTCCACGACGCTTCGCGCGACGGTAGAGTCGATTTCCCGGAGAAAAATTGTTGGGTAAAAGTTATTGTATATAGAAGAAAAAATTTTTATACAATTGTTATATGGGAGAAAAAAATTTTAGTGAAAATTGGATTATCTATTTTAATGTTCTTGCGGACTGATATTTTGAAGAAATGGCAGTAGTTTCTTGGAAAATTTATTGAAATTCTAAGAAATTTGACTGCAATTCCAAGAAATCATACAAAAAACTATTGTAATTTAATTCTTAGATTATTTCTTTCGGTATGTATAATTTTACTGTAGTAAAAAAGAAGAGCATACTTCTACTATGAAAAAGATTAGTTGTAATAAATTAGTGTAAACTACAGTTTTTTGCTAATTAATAAAGTTTTACTATACCTTGTGCTGTATAGTTTACACCACAAAGTTTACCGCGTAGTATGCAATATTTTTTGCGTCTGAATGAAAAAATTTACGCGCGACGAATATTTAAATTTGAATTTCTATTTTCGGAGCTTTAAATGTATTTTCTGAAGGATAGAGAGAGGGATAAGTTTTGTTGTGCCTCCGACGGCTTTATGGCAAATTAATGTGCGCGATGATTCAATTCGTATACGACTCATTACGCATGTCCATGTATTATCGGATATTTTCCGAGGCGCAATTACGCTGATAAATGTCATTTGCTTATCAGTAATACCGAGCGATTACTATTTTACTAAGTGTTTCGACACTTCGTCAGGATGTTAAAATGATATTATTCGGCACTGCTGATGATTTGTTTTTAAATCTTTTTACAATTAAAATGTTGTCAAACGTACATCTTTCAATTTTATTTTCACTGACATAACCTACTATAACTAATCGTTTAATAAACATTCAATTAAGAGTACACTAGATTTGATTCATTCAAAATTGTCATTAAAAAACAGCTCCAAATGAATTCCCGTTATTTTCATTGATTTAAATCCCAAACTATCCAGGGTAGACGGAAAATTTAAAGCGTTTTCGTTACGTATACTTTCATTAATTTAAAGTGCCTGAAAGTGAGAATGTTGGAAGTGTTTGTTTACAACGTCACCAGCAACACACAAACGCACTTTTTTTTGCCATTAAACGTGGCATTGACGTACACAAGCATTAGGCGCGTATATAAATACACTTTTTCTACACTGCGTTTGTACTACGATACTACGCTGTTGCGCTAACACTGTTAGTTCGAAAAATACGCGGCGTTAATTTTTCTTGTATATTTTAGAAAGACTCCTGTTTTCTTTTTAGCGCACTTTTGCGCGTAATTATCGCACTTGCAGCGCATAATTCAGTTTACTCCAAAGTGATGCACTTTACCGAATTTAGTTATGCAATTTTATTTATAACAGTTTAAAGTTACTATTTATTACTGTAAAATGAATATTACATTTTTAAGTGAGCGTTTTAGCGTTTACCGTTGCTTATTCGCTCCGAAAAGGGATCTCTCAGTGCACGCAATATACCTTATGTACACCGATTGTACAATTGCGTTATGTTCAACTTTAGTAACCAACTCGTCTTTATTTAAACAAAAAAATTGCTTACTTAGATTAAACAATTTATAAAAATCTCTCTAATCGATAAAAGATAAATTAATCGCTCCATCCTTATAAAAAAAAATTTATCCACTCAAATCGCGCGTAAGTTTCGCGCCGATTGACGCGAAAGTCAACACAGTGCGCTCCGCAGGAGTAACTTAAGGATTTTTCCACCGACTCGAGGTAAACAATACATCGGACACCTCGAGTCGGCCGCGTAACCAGGCCACCTCCAGTAGTACAAGCATTTGCGCAGAAACGCCGAATACTCCCCGCTCCAAAATCAAGTATCCCCCGCGAGGACGCATATATACAACCGACTGATATCAACCTGTATTTCTCCATATAGTATCGCAAGGTGATAAAAAAAAGGAAGCGCATCAGTATAGCCCCGACGCCGCGGAGCTGCGCGTCACCTAAGACGCAGTAAGAAGGTGTCGATCGTTAAAGATCCGCCGAAAACCAGTTCTACTCACTGTGTGTGCGGAGCCTCGGTGCGTCCAGCTGCCGCCTCTCGCGGCGGGTGGATAACACACTGCACACTGCACACGGGCACCACAGTCTCTCTCTTCACTGGGTGCAGCGCACGGCCGACGCCCGCAGCATCCGCGCGCTTATTGTAACCCCCCGATCGCGCACCTGAGTCGTGTGCACACCTCGCGCGAGATACGACGGAGAGAGAGAGAGAGAAGGAGAGGAGTGTAGGTAAAGGTGTAGAGGCGAGAGATGGATATAGAGAGAGTAGAGCGCGACGGCCTGGTCCGCCCGACGTCCAGCGCTGTACTGGCTCTCCTTTGTTTGCTGGTAAACACGGAACAGCTGAGAGAGAGCAAGCGAGTGGCGCTGCCGGCGCTCGTGCATCGGGGAGCTGCAGCGGCGGTGGGGGTGGGGGCGGGAGAGGCGGCGCGACATCGACCGCCGCCGCCGAGCGAGTTGTGCCGCGCGCACACTAGGTTTAAAGGGACCCGGTTAAATGGACCCGCGGGAGGCCACGCGGTCGGGGATTTAATTTTTCTTTTTAGTCGGGGCGATCGAGGTTGAAAGGAGCTTTTTTTATGTGTACGATGAATTTTTTTATTTTATCGATGCTCCGATTTGAATATTTTAGGGTACTTTTTTTAAGCGATTGTAGCATTTAAGTTTGAGTATCATAATTTGTAGATGTAATGTTTAAATTTGTTTTCATTAAGTTATACGTTGAATGATTCATTTCTATGAAATGAATTGCTAATTTATTTTTTACTTCAATGAGAAGCTCTAAAACTTTTGTATACTGTTTTGTTTCCCTGGTAGAAAATTAATCATGAATTGGTCAACTTATGGTCAATTGCCTTCTTTATTGGCCAGTTATGGTCAATTTATGGTATTTTCTATCAGGGTTGAATTTGAATTAAAAAAAGGAAAGTTTTAAGGTTCAGTATAAACAACTTCCTATAAACTATAATAGTAATTAAAAAATGTCGATTTATTCTTTATTTGTCACCCTAATTTGTCACCCTAATGATTTAAAAACTTACTTCATCCAACAACAATGCAATTTGATTCGTTTAACAATTAATGTAACTATTTTATTTAAAAACAATTCAATTTATTGATGAACATCCGGTTTATACCTATCAAAAAAAGGTAATATAAGTGTACATTAAATAAAGAAGTCTAGAAGAGTAAAAAATGGTATCTGTAAAATAAAATAAGTCTACAGTTAGTAACATGGATTACGCAGAAAAAAAATATGATTTTACCCCCTCTGCGGAGATCTACAAAGTAGACTTTATACGTGATTAGGGTGGAAAAATAGGCACCTCGCAAACGGCGAGTGGAAAATCGGCTTAATAAGCAAAAGCTCGCGGATGAGCGGGAAAAAAAGTTGCGAGTAAGATAAACAAAAACCGACGTTCCCTCCGTTGCATCTCTTTTTCCCGCCGTCACCTCTCCCTTCGGCTCCCGGACCTTGTTTACGTGCCCCCGGGTTCTTCTCTCCCTCCTCTGTTTCGCGCCTCCCCCCGATCCCTCAGCAACCCCTCGCCCCGTCCATCACCTTTTATTTCGCCGCGCCGTTTCCTCGCAAAATTGCAGCCTCTCGTTTCAGCTAATTTTTTCCGCCTACGCGTACACCTCGATCGAGCAAAGAAAATAATCGTGTCAATCCTGGAAAATCACGCCGTTGTTGCGTACCCGCGGGCTGTAATTAATACCGTCCTGGTCATTTTTTAATTTATAGCCGCGCATTAATCACGTTGCCGGCGGCGTAATTGTAAAAGCTACAGGCAAAACCCACGGCCTGGAAGTAACCGATGACGAGGGGATCGACGGGGGTAAGAAGAACGAGGGGACTTTGGACCCTAGGGACGCTTTTCCGAAAAAAAAAGCTCTGAACGCGGGATCGATTTATAGGACTTTTTTGCGGAAAAGCTCTCCTTATTGTACGCATGTGGAGCAAGCGATAAAATCAACATTGCCAAGTGGACTATCGAGTATAAATCGAATAGCGCGATAATTAAAAGCGACTGATGGACGCAGAAAAAGTTAATTAAACGGGAAATACCGGATAGAGATAATTTTCTTGCACAATCTATACGAAGATCATTTGCGATGTTCTCGTAAAATTTAAATGAATTTCTTAAAAACTGTAATGATTTCCCGGAAATTTTTTAAAAATATAGAATATTTTTCGTATAAAAATGTATACTACTTTCTCACTACTTAAATTAACGATAAGTTTTCCACAAAATTTTATTGTCCATTTTTAAAAAATCATGATTTCCCCATCAATTTTTGTAAAAGATGATAATTTTCCATGTTTCGAAAAAATTGATGAGAATTTCGTAAAAATTGCGACAATTTACACGTAAAAATTGAAGTGAATTTTAGAAAAATCATCTTAATTTTTCCAAAAAAATGTACTTAAACTTCGTAACAATCACCGCAGTTCGCTTGTAAAAATTTCAACAGTAACAAATCGTTTCTTAATCGTCTATACATCATTATCTCTCATTTTTCCAAGTAATCTTCATCATTACTTTTACGGAAAAATGCTCTCCTACCTATAATCACACAATAATGACAAAAAAAATCGACCATCTTTCTATTATTTTTTTTCTTGTTTTCTTTTTAAAAGAAGGCGCCATAGATCGAGTTCGATAGAGACGCAGATTCGAGCAGCCAGGGCAACGGAACGATTTTGGCGAGGAGCGAACGTCGCGTGTCATCTCGGCGCGTCGCATTAGCGCGCATTAGGCACACGAGAGCGAAGCCTGCGAGGCGGAGGAAGAAGCGCCGGCCTCTCATGCGCGCCGGCTTATCGAGCCAGCCGTCGTCCAGGGGTTATAGACACGTGCGATGCATTATTAAAATTGATCCTAAAGTCTTGTTGCTTTATTTTAAGCCGGGGCGAAATTTTCACTCCGCGGCAAAGTAGGCTGCACAAATACACTTTCCATTAGTTTTTAATGAATTCCAAATATTTTTTCATTTTTTTCGCGTAATGAAAAATTTTTCGTTAATAATAGTGAGGTATAGTATTAGCTTTGAAAACTTTTCTTTAGAGAAGTACCGTTAATCGTTTGTCGTTGCATTATTAATGAAAATAAAAAATGTACCTGCACTCAGGAAAGTATTTAGTAAAATTTATTACAATTATAGTAGGGAACCAACTTACTATAACAAATAGAAAAATTTAATATTAAAAAATAAAAATTCATACTAATAAAAAGGAACGTTTTATTAAAAGTGAATATGACCATCTAGTATTATAATTTATATCAATTTTTCTATATTCTATAACATTTGTGTCTGTAAAATATGGAAAAAAAACTTCATTTTTTTATTCTTTAACGGAATTATTATTCTTCATTAATTCTTGAAGATTAATTGTTTATAAAGATTGATGATTGTTTATAAAGACACTATCAAAATTAATAATTAAAAGTGAAATTATTTTAAATTAAACAAAGTAGTTGAATTTTAATGCTGTATGATGCATGAATGAAGTGGGAAATGGGTTTGAAGTGTAGGCGACCTGCATTACGTGCCCCGCAGGTGCGAGGCGCGTATCTCACTCCGTGTAATTGAAAATACGTACACGATGATTTAAATACAATGACATATCTTTATACGGGATTAATTGCAAATTACTGCGGTGAAGTATATTTCGTATTGTGATATCATAAATTTCTTACTCAATTAAAATTACTAGTACAGTTGACCGAACATAATTTATACATACGGAGATGTTGATTTATTTTAGTATTTAATTGATTTAGAATTTAAATAGAAATAATTTTTTAACCCCTTACCAAGTATATTTATAGTAAAGAAAACATAATAATTTAATAGCCGAATTTGATTGTAATTTTATCAAAAGGATTATAATGATTACAAGAATTCAATATATCGATCTTGAGTCCTTTAAGTTAAATATAATATGATTACACGTAATCTGAAAGATAGTATCGCAATTTTCATTACAAAATTATCGATTACAAAAAAATTATATGTATTGTAAAAAAATGTATTGATTGTAAAAAAATAATGTTAATAAGAATGAGATGACAGATCTGTCACCAACAGAAAAGTCTTACAAAACAAATGTACCACAAAATATTATGTAATAACTGCATCTAGATCCAAGTGCGTTTTATTTGATTTATATCGAGTAAGACATTCGATGTAAGTGACAGTGAATTTTTAATATCCACCTATAAGACACTCGACCGATATGTCGCAATATTCCGTGTGAACTAATTCCACATTCACAAAAAAAAAAACCAATGCAACGACTTATCTAAAACAAGACCGCGATTGCATGAAAAGAAGAAATAATAAATAACCCCTCGTGGCGATAACATTCACTTTTAAACACATCTGTACAAATTGTTAAAACTCCTCTTTCACCTCGTATACAACCTAAAAAAAAACACTTTGGCCAATTGAAACTCGAACGACCGCTAAAACAAAGACTCCAGGCTTGAAAAGAGATTCAACAAAAAAATCCGCGAAAGCGAGAAAACACTCGATCGGCACACGCACACTCGTCGATCTGTAACCCGAATAAAGGAACAATGACAAAAGGTCTCTCTCTCCCTCTCTTTCTCTTTCTCTCTCTCTCTCTCTCTCTCTCTTTCTCTTTCTCTTTTTATCTCTGTCTCTTTCTCTTTCTCTTTCTACCTCTTTCTCTCTCTCGTTGCAGCGAGCGGGCCCGGCTCAAGGATACCGCCTCCTCGGCGGCTTAATAAAAAGGGGGAAGTGCCCGCCGAAGGAGAGGAAGGTCGGCCCGTCGATTTACCTCGAGGCGATGCACAAAGGATCGAGCCCGCCGCACTTTCCTCATTAGTGCGCCGCACTTTTTTTCCCCCCCATATACGATTTTCCGGTTGTACTCACGAGAGTCGCTGCGGCCGATCTGAACTAGGCGCCGCTGACGTGGCTTCCTTCTCGCGGACGGGTGCGTCGACGTCTGATGCTACCAGCGGTGAATTTAACATAACCAAAAGTTTGTTCGAGGAATTTTGAAGGTCCGAAACTTTATGATCGCCGCGTGAACTTGGCTGCGTTACTGAACTTTTTCGCTTTTTTATTTCGATCGAGTCGAAAGTAAATTTCGAAAGTATGATTAGTTTTGAGATTACTATCTTTTTACGTCTTTTTGCGAAATATAAATCGATAGTAAATGCAAACGTTTAAGCGTATGTTTTACGCAATTAAAAATGTATAAAAAAAGTTGAAATAATTAATGTATAAATTAATTTTTTTTACGATATGAATTTTCCTGGAGGTACTGCCACATTTTAGATTCAAATAATTCCTTAATTGTTTAAAACTACCCCTGAAATCAAAGTAAACCGTGATCAGTACAAAAATTTAACATTTTTTAAATTCTCAATATGTCTCGATAATAAATCATAAATTTTTAATTTGCCTTTAATTGAAAAATTAAGTAATAAATTAATTTTCTTTATTTTTAAATTAATTTAATTAAATTTTTCAAATAGGTACATACTGTCACATTTTAGATTCAAATGTTTTCTTAATTATTTAAAACTACTCCTAAAATTAAAGAAATAAATGATTACAAAAATTTAATATGTTTTAAATTCTCAATATTTCTCGATAATAAAAGATAAATTTTTAATTTCCATTAAATTAACTGTTACTTTTAACTACGACGTTAATCAAATTTTATCGGATGAGGAAGAAAGATTGACAGGACAACAATTTTAATGACTTAAACAATTTTATATTATTTATCGATACATAGAATTTATCGATGGTTTTACACTTCAGCTATCAGTGATATCATTCGCTGCTCTCATTTATTTACTTCTTTTTATCTGGTTTATAATCTTTTACGCGCTAAATTGTATAATTCGCCAAGTGTTTTGGGGTATATACTCTCGCTGTATGATACATACATAAGAATACGTCGCTTCACTTTTTCTCATACCCTCATCGCTTTCCTCACTCTTGTACACTTTTTTTAACTTCCACTCTCTCTTTCTCTCTCTCTTTCTCTCTTTTTTTTATTTTTAAATTCTCGCGCACGAAACAAAACAGTATACAGAGCTATTTATTTTGTGATACATATACAGGCTTGACTTCCTCTGGAATTCCACGTGACTTGCCATTTTTTTTGTTTTAAATGAGTTTTTCTTTTATTATTTAATAATAATACGTCGAGCAAACATTATACATTATACACCGTTAAATCGATATACAACTTAATAAGGACGTGACCGCCGTATTCACCTCATATGCGCAATGTATATTTATATTTATAACTTTTCGCGTGACTTTGACGCACGACGTCTTTTACTTTGAAGGGGGGTATATATTAAGTTTTTAATTCACTTTTTTTTTGGGATTTATCATATTCATTGTGATACTCATTTTTTTTGGAATTTATTTATAAGTTAGTAACGCTTATTTATAATATATAAAGGATCTTCTTCGCGTACGTTTCTTCACCTGGAATGTGCCAATGCGCGATCGATCGAGCTCACTCTGCCGGTCGGAAAATCGAAACTAAAAACGAGTGTTGACGCAGCGCCTAGGTATATATCCACTATTCAGCTCACCGGTAACACAACGATCCCCTTCGATTTATCTTTCAAGCTAACTACTTGTGTTATATACACGCAGATACATAGGTTTACTAACGTATACTCGTAGGTACAACGAAGTCACGTGTGCTCGAAAAGTCGGGCGATCCTCAGTTTCCAAGGTACACGAGAGTCGGTTGTACTGTTTAGGTACGTCACGAAGCATCGTTATTATTTATAGCTTGCAATTTTTTTTTTTTTATATTTTCACTTATAGTACGTATGTTACTTACAACTCGATTAAGTACGCGAATATTTTATGTATAATACTTATGCTGCTTTTTAGTTATTTACGAAGTTCAATTCTTCGTTTGCAGCTACTTTTGTATAGTTTGCCATCATATTACATGTTTAAGCTAAGCTTTGTTTATTCGGCGAGTTGCGCGCGTGGGTGGCGCCTCGCGAGGGAGCTACTTTTTTTGTCCGGTAACGCTTCACAGTACTCCACCGTTGGATGTCTTTGCAATTATTTAGCTTTGCTTTTTTTTCTCTTATTTAACATCGTTTTAGACGCGATATAAATTAGATTTGGAGTAAAATACTTTTTTTGTTTGTATATATATGATTGGTTGTTCTTTAATCACTTTCTTCTTGTTGAATGCGTAAGTTTAAGATTTTTTTGTTTCACTTACTCGCTAATAATTTACAACTTTGTATATCTATAGTTGATAAGCTTGGTAATCGTAAGAATATAATTGGAATTTTTATTTTTACGTAGTAATTTTGTTTTCAACCATACACGTTTTAATTAAATGCGAAAAGAAATTGGCAAGTATTTTTAATTCATTGTTAATTGATTGTAAAATACTTTCTTTTTTATAAATTAAGGACAAAAAAAATTAAGAATCTATTGGTTTTATAGTAAATTCTATCTTTTATAACACAAAATGTAGATTAAACTTTCACAACAAAATTAAACTTCAACAGTTGTAACGTACAAACTTTCGGGATAATATTTTGTAATTGTATTTCACACTAAAACTATATTTATCTCGCGGATTGTTTATCAAATTGTACTCCGATTAGATGGCTAACCAGGAGAGAGTCTCACCCCCCGGAACACCAATGTCTTCGAAACTTTACATGGTATTTTTTTAGTTTGATCTCATAGCCCTTTATTCAGCAGGTATAGCTGAAAACCTTAACATTGATTATATAGGCAATGCTAAAAATATTGTATATACAGATATACTAGCAATGTTAACAATGTTAACAAATCAAGCTATATCTACTAAATA
>UXGC01001277.1:0-27903 GCA_900480045.1 Eurytoma adleriae
TCAATTTGATGATCCCGCAATGCCTCACCTGGTGACCTGTTATCCCTGAGAAGCCTATCC
Organism: Eurytoma adleriae; assembly: GCA_900480045.1. Lineage (NCBI taxonomy): Eukaryota > Metazoa > Arthropoda > Insecta > Hymenoptera > Eurytomidae > Eurytoma > Eurytoma adleriae. Next base: position 61 of record UXGC01001277.1, read on the forward strand.
TTAAAATTCAGATCCCGAAGTCGAGAGCCCAGAAGCTTCCGCAGGAACCTACTAACCTTGAGAACGCGACTCCTGAAATCAAGATCCTGGAATCCTTGATTCTTATCATTGAGATCACAATTTGATGATCCCGCAAAGCTTCACTTGGTGAACTGTTATCCCTGAGATGCCCATCTTTAAAATTCAGATCCATGATCCGAGATCCCAGAAGCTTCCTGCAGGAACGTATTATCCTTGAGATCGCGATCTCTGAAATCAACATCCCGGACTCCGTGATCCCTAATCTTGAGATCCCAATTTGATGATCCCGCCAAGCTTCACCTGGTGAACTGTTATCTCTGAGATAGCCATCCCTAAAATTTAAATTCCGAAACAGATATCCCGGAAGCCATTGTGTAGGAACCTATCATTGCTTAGATGGCGATCCTTAAAATTCAGATCTTCACATCTATGAAATATAATAAGAAGAACTTTAAAATTGAACTTAATTGTTAAATAAGAAAAGAATTTCGAATTAATTCCGGAAACGCTCAGTCGCAAATCTAAAGACGTGTATGCACAATTAATGTTCAAGGCAAACGAAGCGTTAAAAGTCTTCTGCACGTAAATCTACTTCGGCCTACAGACACATTCGATAAATCATTGTTTATCGCGGCATACGCTTTCGTCTCGGTTTAGATTAGGGCCGTACTTCAGAATTTCAAGCTCCTCGTAGTTACGCCAGCGATATCGAATTAACGAACCGAACCCCTTTGTGTATGAACTGCGAGACTCTCGCCCGCTGCCCAAATCCAAATATTGTTTCCCCGTATTCGGTGGGCAAATGTTCACTGACAGCTAAACAGATCAACCGAGTTTACAGCTAAAAGTAACGCATGTTCTCTTTTAGATGCTGAGTTTGCAAGAAATTAAACAGATACACCGTTCCTTAGAATTTTTACTTCTAGTGATCACATTTCTAGTTAGGTTTTTTTTGACGAGTTATTTTTTTTTATATTATATTTGATAAAATTTATTTATTGCTAATTTAACTGTCTATATTTTCTAAGAAAAGCGTTATTTTTGTCATTGTTAAACAAATGTAGGTGGAATTAATAGGTGTATTGTTATTAATTGATAAACAATATTCATGTGTCTAAAAATAACATTCGTAAATAACTATGTATTCCAATCTGTAGGTATACAAATTTATTTTAATATTTCTACCCTAATAAATTTGTTATTTTTACGCTTTCTATATAAATGTAAAGTATGAAGAATAATGAATTTTTGACGCGGTACTGTAGAGTGCAATCGATTATCAACGACTCCAAATTTGCGTAAAACTAATTACAATAAAAGAAAAGAAAACAATACAATCGTAACGATCCCTGTATTTACATCAGAATAACCCCCGTGCACCCTGAAAAAGAAATCACCTCGATAACCTCCTCTCATCACCATACAGTCTGCGAGCGTGAACAGAGGCGAAAAGTCCACGCAGAGCGAAATAAAAAAACACAAGCAGCGAAAATGAGGGAGAAAATAAGGAGAGCGCGCGGAATCGCTTGGCGCTCATTTAAAATGCGTGAGGCGGTCGGCCGGTGCGCGGCGGTCGGCCGTGTGCGCGACCCCCGATAATCGCACATATGTCGCCGAGGGAGTGGGAGCTCCGGGAGGGGGGTAGGGACGGCGGCGGCGGCGGCGCTCCCGCCGGAGGCCTACGATCGATGCCGCTGAAAACGAGCCGAGCGAGGCCTTTTTCCCTCATCCTCCCTTCGTGCGCGCGCGCACCCCTGCCGCTGCCACTTTGTTTTTCAGGCACGCCTCGCAGCTTGCCTGAAAAATCCTCGCTTATCGCGCCCGCACCTCCTGCCGGAAGTTGCGGAACTTTTTCAAGTTTTCTTTGGAGTTTTGTTGCGAGGGGATTGTTCGTTTTTTTATTTGAATTAGTTAGGTTTTTTTTTGTTTTAGCAGATATTTACTGATTTGGTCGGTTTTTAGTATGGCACTTGATAAGGAATGGTCAAAGCTGCGTATAAACTTGTATTAATCAGAATTCATTAAAAATCCAATATTTCAATCCTCTAAATCGATGAAGAATTACTGTGTAATTACTAATGCGATTTATTAATCATGCTGTACATATTTAGCATCAATAGTAGTGTTATTTGTTTTTTAATTCAACTGTTATTGTTGCAATATTAATTCTATTGGTTACGTAAAATTTTTGAGAATGAGAAAATATTTGTATCTAATTTTTTCCAAAAATTTTTATTTTGTTACATTTGTAATTCAAGTGAAAAATTATTGACACGTATGCGATAAATGCATTTTAAAGACTTTCTGTCAAAAGTTTGTATAGGTATAATGAGAATTTTTTTAATTTACGAATTGAATTAATTCGCTCCGCAATTAACATTCCATACCCTAACAGGAAAATGAATTCTTAAGAGCTTTTTTTACGAGATTTTTGACACATTCTTTTCGAACTCTTTTTATACATTCATAACTTTCACATTATAGGTATTGTTTTTTCTAAAATATCATTCCTATCAATATTTGGTTCCAAATTCGTGCATTTCGAAAAATACTTTCGGGTAACATTTCCTTCACTTTGAAAAAAAGCATCGATAAAGCAAACCATTTGATGAAAATTCCTTTGAAACCCGTCACAAAGAAGCTCATTTCATCTTCAGCAAGAAATAAGAGAGCCCGGGGAGAGGAAGATTTATAACCTGTTCCATTTTTGCTTTGTTCATTCATTTTTTTTTCGCGAAAAGTAGGTAAACGCAATTGTGAGCCGAGAAAAATACCGCCAAGGCACACTAGAGGCTAATTGAGCCGTCGCCGGAGTCACATTTCTCAAAACGCCTTTTGCATTTGAAGAGATTATGGAAAATCTCGGAATAACGAGAGGAGTTACAAACTAATATCGCGTTTCGCAATGGAAAATAGACCTTCAGTTGAGTGTGTTTTGTTCTTATACAAATTTTTCAATATGGTAAGCAGATGACAGAAGATTATCTTCAGCCTTTTCTCAATTTCAATTCTCGCTCAATATGTCGCAAATGTCGATCGAGTCACATCCGTTTTAAACCTATAAACTTGTATCCCTAATGGTAAACACTACGCTAATCCTAAATTCGCAGTTATGATCACTTTACCTACATGTTAACGCTTGCATTTACTTAAAGACGAACAAAACTCTCTTATATATGAACCGCAGTCAAAGTCAAGCCACTTGCGAGAAAACCAAAACAATCTCGTCGCCACCTCTCGGGAGACTTACTAATCTGGAGCGGGATCATCATGTCTGCGCTTTGCGGGCGCGCCATGCTCTTGCACGCTTCCGATACATCGTGTCCGATACTTGATGGCCGGGCGCGAGCACGGTTCCAAAACATCCTTACGGAACAATGTTGGCACGATGCTGGCACGTCCGATGTAAACGAACCACGAGGTATCATGTTGAGGTTATGAAAATAACAACATCAGAGCACAACAACTTGAACTTATGCACGCACGCCCTACCGTGTTCTACTTCACTGTCTATGAAAAATTACCACCCTGGCTTATAAAATCTCCTAGATTTCTGGTAAATAGTATATTATGCACCGAGGGGATAAAGTAGGCTGTGCACGCCCGGCGAGAGATTTGTTTATTGCGGGATTTGTTTATCTGGCTATCGCGCTGGGTTTGCGCAGCCTAATATATCCACGAGTGCAATATACAATTTTTTTACATACCCTCGGGTAAAGTTCGTACTTTTTCTGCGCCGAAAAGGGAAAAAAGTGTTGCATTCGATGTCTAACCTCACTCTAGTTCCCAGCGCCACCGCGCCGTTTCTGCCCGAGCCGAAGGCGATGACATGATGCGCGTGGCGCTGGGAGCTAGAGTGGGGGTAGGGAAAAAATGCAGTACTTCTTTCCCGGTTCGACGGCGAGGGCGACAAACATGCGATTTGTGGCATTTTTTACTTCCTCCCATGGTGCATACGATATTTTTTTACCTAGCGAGGAAGAAAATAAAAGCTTCTTGGACAGGTGCCGGGAAAGAATTTGGTACTTTCTTCCCGCTAGGCAAAAAAGATGATTCTATTTCCGCGTAAATAGGTCACTTATGACAGTCTGTGGCTGGGTTCCTTGCACGAGATGGTAATTTTTACGGAAAATTCTTATAATTTTTCCAATAATATTTTCTCCTTATACAGTGTACCTATTAAAAAACGATTGTTTTCGCGCTCATCAAATTAGAGTTTTTCGATCTAATCTCCAACCTCCAATTCGATCACATCACGGTGCATTTTAATATACAAGGGAACAAGCAACACCGTCATCCAAACAAAGTAGACTTCCTCAAACGCCAGTCCCCACCCTCCGATACGATCTCGTCCTCCTCGCTCCCTCCCCCTCGCCGAACGAAAAAAAGCCTGCGCAGGCCTGCACACCACCGCCTCACGGCGAAAATAGTCGCGCACGTGTGTCCGCGGGGGGTCGGCCGGCTGCCTCGGCTCGCTTCGGCCGTCAGTCGGGCGCTCGGGGTCCGCGCGAGCATATCAGTGCCGTGCAGTGCGCGCGCGACGTGCCACGCGGCCGAAGCCACGCAACGTCTTCGCGAGTCTCGTCTCGTTCTTCACCTTCTTTTTTTTTCGTCGGGTGAGTCAGAGACTCTCGCGGGGGAGAGAAAAAAAACGAAGATAATCCTGGCGTGCGCGCGTGATAATGGGGGTAAAAATAGCGGCCGCCGTCGCCTTGGAATTATGTCAAAAAGCCGCGGCGAGAACCCGGGCGGCGACTTGTGCGACGTGTGAGCCGCCGGCGCTGTGCTGCTACCCGACGATTCGTTTATCTTGAGAGCTCGAGGTACGTGCGACTGCGAAGTGCGGTGTAAGCTGCGTTTTCTCCGAAAATGCGTACTCGATGCGGTATCGATTGTGACGTTGTCTTTTTTGGAATTCATATAGTTTACTTCTGGTGTTCCTGAATGTTTATTTTTAATTTGCGCGTTTTTCTTCACTGTACTGTCGGAAAGTTTATTTCGATTGTTCGAGAATTTCTAAATGATTGACATGTTTTCCTTAGGTGGTTAAAAATACACTTTGCCCTTTTATCATTCACTTAGAATTATTTTGTGCAATTCTTATTTAAAAGCTTGAGAAATATTTTTAATTTGAATAATTTTATAAAAAAAGCTCAAGCTCTTGGTGTATAAACAACACAAACAAAAATAATTTTTCTTTAAGTTTGGAGCATAAAACGTTAATTAGAATCATTTTATGTAATTAAAAGCTCCGGAAATAGTTCTAATTTAACTAATTTAATAAAAAGCTTAAGAAAGCAAAAGCTTGATGTAAACATGTTACAAAATGAAAAAAAATCATTTAATGAAACATCAATTAGAATCATTTTGTACAGTAATTCTTTTTAAACTTGAAAAATAGTTCAAATTTGGCTAATTTAATAAAAAGCTTAAGAAAGGTAAAACTTAACGTAAGCAACCATGACTGACAAATAAAATTTTTTATTTATGTTCATATCATGAAGAAGTGAAGAATATGATGCAAGTGTGTCGGGTATTTTTTTTGTTAAAAAATCAGGCATGTTCAGTATTACAACCTTATGTATTTTTCCGATATCCCATCACCATCGTCAGCATATTCTTCAAAAGAATTGCATTACGGGGACTCTTGTTTACTCATCTTTTTCTGTTTATAAATAATTCATAGTGAAACAGCAAAGAATAAACGCGATCTAGTTTCATTGTACAGTCATATAGTATTTGTATGATTTAATAATGGGAACTTCGTGTTGATACAAAAATAGTGACAGACTATTAAAAGGAAATTATAAATTCTCAATAAATATCCCAGAGCATTGCTTCATATTTTACATTATTCTTTTAAATTGATGAGTAAATTAGACGAAATATCATTTTACTCGTACACAGTATAATTTATATTAAAGATTCATTATTTAAAATAAACAAGCGCAAAAATAAAAAATGAAAAAGGAAAAACAAATTTGATGTATTCCAAATACTGCTACAATATTCAAATTATAATTAAGTACGACGGTTGATTTACCAGTCAAAATTGACTTTGAAAAACAAATTCATTTATTTATTAAAAATCATGTAAAATATGTAAAATTTTATTACGTAAAATTAAAAGTCTAACTTTTTTCTTCATAAAATTTTCAATCCGATGCTGTTATACCATATCCAGAAAACTTTCTCTCGCACCCAGCCCAAATCATTACGAAGCAAAAAAAATCTCCACGTCGCGATTTCCCTAAGAACTTCCAGCTCCTCCGGAAAGTCGTTGACGCTCGTCGCCGCGTGACTAGCGATCGAGCCATCCGCAGGCGTCTCTCATCGAATTCCCCGGCGGTGGTTAACGAAGTGAGGGTCTCGGGTCGAAAAAACCGAGGTGTAACTGAGTTTCCCTCGGCGGCGAAAGGCTCGGCCTACCGCTGCCGAGGGGGAGAGAGAGGAAGGAAAGAAAATACAGGCGAGGGAGGAAGGGCCGCAGCCGCGAGCCTCGCTTGCGCCGAGCGTCTGCCCATTAACCCCCCTGCCAACCGCTGCTCTGGTGGAGCCACCCTCGCGCGCTCGGCGGGCCGTGACGTCACGCCTGACCGTCAGATTAAAGCGTCCGGTAGGGGAGCAGGCGACAGTAAGGGGGCGCGAAGGTTAAGGTCCGTTCACGGCGTTCAGGATGCACTCGAGCTTTTTTTTCTTTTGAATGGTTGCGCGGGTTTGGTAGACACCTGTACTGGAAAGTAGGGTTTTTGCTCTTCAGTTTAATGAATTCAACTCTGGATAGGAGTGTTTGTGTTGGAAAGGTTATGATATCAGATACTTAGATACTTCTAAGACACGAAAAGAACAGTATGAATATCTCTTTATTCAAAAAAATAGCAAGGAAGAAAGGTCCACCTAGCTAGACTGACTCAAAAAGACTTACTGGAAAAGCTGCACGTTTTCCTTTTAAAGGATCCGAATTTCCAAGAGTAGGGGTACAGGCAGATAGGGCAGGTATGTATCGTATGCCAGGTACCAGACCACTGTCGCCACGGGGTAAGACCAGTCGTCCGGCTAGACCTGGGTATCCCACGTACAGGTGCCCAATAAAGTGGCGGATACCCCGCAGACTTTGATAAAAGATTTTTCTCTTTCATTGCCCTCCCAGGCACGTATTTATAATTATTTGTCTATTCATTTTTGTACAGTTTAAATTAGGGGAAAATCCAACAGTTTGAAACCATTGAGTAAAGGAATCAATAACATTATAAACGATTACCGAATAATTTCTTTAATTTTAAATTCTAAATTTTTTGCTGCTGGTAGTGAACTGTATGTAAACAGCTTTACTAACAGAACCAGTTAGTTAATTAAATTACTATAATTAGTAAATTAATTAATAAATATTTGTTGGATTTTAGTTAGACGTATTTTTTTACATATGTATGTAAAAAAAATTTCAAGTTGATAAAATTTAATTAATAAGCAATTACTTAGCATCTTCTGTTGCATCCAACATATTAAATTGCTTCCAAATTAAATATCTTATCTTCTTTCATTACATCATAAACTCGCATGGAAATAATTAAATATCAGTGTACTCGGAAAATTATTCTCTCCTCCCTGTCGAAGCCGGTTTCGGATTAATAATAAAGAGTCTATAAATAGTGTGCCCGTCCCGTCCCCTTACGTGCGTGCGCGTAAGAAACGAAGGCACTTGAAAATGAAGTTTCGCGCTAAGTAAACTTCTTAAGTCCAATTCATCCTGTTAACTTTAGCAATCTAATGCTTGCTTTAGCTACATATTAAACGGAGCGCGAATCCAATCTTAAAATTAACTTTCGCCTAATCCCCCTTATTAATCACCAATTAAAACTTCCAGTGCGCTGCATCGCAAAGAAAAATCTCGCTAAGTCTTATATAACCAATGAGCTCTTATCACTCGCGCGTCATTTTAAGATTACCTTATGAATTAATTTTCTTTTAATTTATTTAATTCTGTAGCTTTCCGGAACAGCGACTCAACTTCATTGTTAATATTTGCATTAACATGCTAAAAATGTACATAGTGTCATTGTGAAAGTTGTAACTTCATGCCCTTCTAATTTTATAAAGTATCTGTTAAAAAATCTTCAGTTTTTGGCGAGATAAGACATTTCACCGGAAACTTTGGTCATTCGGAAATAAGCGCCGAGAATTGAATGCTCATTCGAACAGGAACATCAAATTTTTTATTGTTCAGTACAATAATACATGTTTTTTATGTTTATATACATACGTAAATTGATTTGTCTGGAACGCACTGAATTTATTTTGAACATATTTTGTAGAGGAAAGAAGAATGAGCATTTTTTTAGGGATATATTTATTTTTATTTAAGGATGAGTGAGCGAGGTACGAGGGCTCGTTAATTAAATTTTTCCAGCCAAGAGTTTTTTAAACCAGCGGAACAAACAGTGGATAGAAACTTTTTGTCATTCGATTAGATAAACTTTACAAGCTAATTGTACAATGTAAAAAGTATACTTTCTATTGAATTTACGCTACAGAAGAATTTAATTTAAAGAGCACACAAATTGCACGGCTGTTTCTCTCAATTTTTTATTTTAGTTTATTCTGTTTCAACTCTTTAATTAACTTACAAATCTGCTAATATTGATCATCACTGTGGTTTTCACATTTTCTCGATTTCTGCGGTAGGTTTCGTCCGCTTACGAAAATTCATATTTCTAGTTACTATAGCATTAAGATTTTGTCGCTAGTCTTTTCTTATCCTGCAAGATAGTTTCAAAACTCTGCACAATTTTTCAAGCTAATTACCACCACTAATCAAATCTATCGGCCCTTTAGATACGGATCTTAAACTTTAACATGAGTCCTTGAAGTACAGTTAATCCTTTTGGCTTTCTAACAATAAACTCTAACTAAATAATGTTTCGGTTATCTGGTGATGATTCCCTTTAAATTAAAAAAAAGCAAAAGAAAAAGTAAATTTGTTAACTACACATTTTATCGTAAACAAATGCTTTTGAACCTTTGTTTGCTTCGTGCTATTCTCTGCGTGATTGAATATTTTTAAATTGAATTCTGAAGGGTTGAATAGGCAAATACAAAGAGAAGAATGAGTGTGCTAGTTCCGCTTGTGCAACGAGAAGAATTGAGCAAGAAATTATTTTGCTGAAGTATGCACTGGAAGGTTTTTTAACGTTTCTGCTATTATTCATCTTTAGAAATTTTTTAGTTGTTTTACATATTTTTTTCAGTTTTCAATATTATTTGTACAAACATTGATTATTTCGCACGAAATAATCAAATTTCTTAAATAATATTTTTATTTCGTTATAAACTTTACCAAAACAAAGTATTTATTTATCGAAGATTTTCAATAACAAATTGATTGGATCAAGGGGTTGGGGAAAGAGGAGGGATGATCAGTGACTTTTTATCGTTCGTTTTTTTCTATTATTTCTTCAAAATAATCTTAAATTCGTTTTGACCTTAAATGAAGGTCAAGTTTAAATGACCTTAAAAATGAAGGTCAAGTTTAAATGACCTTAAAAATGAAGGTCAAGTTTAAATGACCTTAAAAATGAAGGTGAAAGTTTAATGACCTTAAAAATGAAGGTCAAAGTTAAATTGAAGGTCACTGACTTATGCCCCTCTTTGGAACCAATCAAATTCTGACTCCAAGTAATGAATGAAATGAAAATCTTAATCCAATGGGGTGGAATTAAATCCTTTGGAGTCGAAGTTTGACTCCTAGAATAAAGATTCAAATGATAGCGACTCCTCGCATTGGATTCATTTACAATTGACTCCAAGCAGATTGAATAACGAGCTCACATATGCGCACTCGCATGTACGCATACGGTTAAAGTCCGAGTAGTGGTGCATAAGTTTTCGACCGCGGAATTTCCTTTTGTTTACAAAGGATGCGTATACGTATTTTCTTCCGAAGATTTTGTAGACGTACCTAAATAATAATGTGCTCGGAGGGATTAAGACCTCCAATCGTAAGTATTAAAATAGTTGCTTATTATAATTAAATAAAACATTCTTTTAAGTATTTCGGATCAGTAGACAAGAGTGAGGTTATAACCTCAACTTTATATGTATATCACGTGAACCTATAATATTTACATTAAGTTAATATATAAATTAATATATGTCAAGTTAATTTGTATTCTCTACTGCAGAATACTCTCAATTATTCTGTGGCTTTTGCTGTTTGGTTGTTGTCCAACGTTAAGTTATTTTTCGACACGCCGTGCGGAAAGTAACGATTTTGCGCACGCTAACCTAAAATAAGCTTCGTAAAATCGTACTTTGCACGCGTTGTATCGAAAAATACGGTTCGATACGTGTACGAGGATGTGATTTCTGTCACATTCCCGCACTTGTATCGAAATGTACTAATACCCTTACCGAAAAATCCTGCAGGTTATCCTGCCATCCTGCAAGTATTTCGCGTTTTTCCTGCAGGAACGATTTCCTGCAGGATCGTCCTGCAGGAATATCCTGTAGGAAATTATGGCTTTCCATCCGTCACATTCTTCTGCCGTATGATCCTGGAGGAAAAAACGCGAAATACCTGTAGGATTTCCTGCAGGAGCCCTGTAGGATGTCCTGCAGGACATTTCGATAAGGGTATATCATCATTAATCCAAGCAAGGATTGAAAGTGAATTCAATCTCACTTGGATTCAAAATATGAATCCAAGAGAGTTGAAGGTTTTGATTCGCCACTTGGAGTCAAAATTCACTCTCTTCGATTCAATTCTGACTCCAAGGATTTTAGAGTGTACGTTATGTCCTTCATTAAGCTTCAACTTTTACCAGCGTCCCTTTCAAAGTAAATAGCAAACCGAAACTGGCGCCCCAAGAAAAACGGTCGATTCAAGCCTGAAACCCCCCGGCGCGTCTGCGCGTCCCAGCTCCCGGTAAGCTTACGGTCACGCGGCCGGTCACCCAGATCGCACCCCCGTTTGCGCCGTCCGACGCTCGCGCAGCTCCCCCGCCGTCGCTGCTGCTGCTGCGGCGGCGGCTCAGTGTGTCTCGCTGAGCGAGAGGCGAGGTAGCTCCTCTGGCCGCGCGCGGGGGTCGCGCGAGCTCCTTGGCCGCCGCCGCCGTCGTCGCCTGTAGGCCCCGCGCCTATCCTCCGGCAGCGCAGCCGGACGGCATGCCGCCAGTGCGGACGAGCGCCAGGGGACACGCCGCCGTCGTCTAGGCCCCCCCGGAGCCCCCGAGAGCGATCGATCCGCCCCCGCCCTCCGCCCCCCTCGGCTGCCATGGAGGCGAGACACTGGTGAGGAGCACGAGTACACCGCTCCACTTTCACGAGCTTCTTTTTTTCCTTCGAGAGCTTTTACGTTTCTGTCTTTTAGTGGAAGCGGACTGTGTCTGTGTGTTTTTTTTCTTAGTTTAGTTTTGGAGTAGGGTTTTTTTTAATTGCCTGCTTTTTTCGGGGGGTTGTTTGTAACCACAACCGGAGGATTTCGAGACGTGGTCTTGAGGTCGACGGGAAGTGGGACGTGGTCGGGGACCCGGAGAGGGTAGAGCTTATTGGAGAGGTTGGTAGTAGTAGTGCCGTGGTTTGTCTGTTTGTTGTGTTTTTTTTCTCCTCGAGGTTTTAATTAAAAGTTGCGTGGAAGTTGGAGCGCGAGAAATTACGGTGTACTAGTGACACGTGAAAAATTGAATAGAACGGGTTGATTAAAAGTGATACCGTCTATAAGGTTTTCAGTAAAAATTGAGTTGTACACTGAAGTTTCAGTGATAAGTAGGCCACTTTCAAACTTCTATAGATGTAGTTATTACTGTACTTCCATTTCATTTCATTATTTTTATTGGAAAAAATTAAAATAATATAATTTGGCTTTTAGAAGAATTATAAAGTTATGTGGTGGTTGCGATGAAATACAGAAGACACCGAAAATTAAATTATAGTTCGAAAATGATCAAACATTAATCTTTTACTTTACCAATGTGCATATAAAAAATGTAAATTTTCGGAGGAACAACCAATCATTTCACAAATAAAAATTAATACTTGAAATAAAAATTGGTATTTCACAACCTCCTATTCATTTTAGAAGTGATAAATTCATTGCAACTACTGCCTTCTTCCTACGCAATTTTTCCTCGTCCCACGAGAAAGTAAATTTACGACTGCAAAAAGAAAAGGAGGAATCGCGCGTTATCAAAGATTTTTCGCTTTGTGGTTCTGCCAGTGGATTGAAATGTGCGGTTTGGTCGGGAAAAAAAGAAAAGTGTTGGAATCGTCGACGCCGTGGATGACGTTGTGCGGAGGCTCAAGTAGGTCGATCCGAGCATTTGGAGCTCCACGTTGAAAACGTAAAGTACGAGCAAGTTTTTCAATTTTAACCACTGCTCTTTTATCCTTAAGTGAACAAGTGATCCTTCAGAGTTGAAGCGGATGGAAACTGGTAAAATATGTCCGTCGAGTGGTGCGTGAAGCGAATGTCTCGTGTCGTCTTGAACACTCCGCTTGTCATGCGGCTCCTTCCGCTCAGTTTAAATAGCTCCGCGTTTTTTCTCTTCTTTTTTTTAATTTAACGGATTAGCGGGAAAAATTATGTTGGGATGAGAATTACTCGGAAAATTAAATCCAGTGAAGTATACCGAAATTGTGTAACTATTAAATGAGAAGTAGTGGATAAATGGAGAAGCGCTCTACATGTGTACTTCTGTATATACATGAATGTTAATATGGTGATTTTCACTGAATTTAATTTGCATGCTAGATTTTATAAAATTTTGATAGTTTATTTATTATTATTGATACATAAAATAATTATAAAATTTTAATGAATGAATGAATGAATAGTATTTTCGTAATTAATTTTCCGTGAATAGCAAATGAGCAATACGATTGAAATATTTTGTACAAAATTTACATAATTAATTTTCTAGATTCGTGATTTTCTCACATTACAACCATTCCGTAATTCTTTATCGCAATGGAACATCTTGATACGGTCATTAGTACACAGAAGTAATAAGTACTAATAAAAATTATGATAATGTTCATTTTAATATTCCTGCCAATTGCCATTATAAAAAAAATGCTCAATATTTTCTTGCAAAGTTTATTAAAAATGTACTAAAATTTATTACAAGTTTTACGTGCATTTTAATTTATTCAATAACTGAATGAATTATTGTAATTTTTAGAAGTACTACATATAAAAAATTAAACAAAAGCTTACAATCAAGATCAGATAAAGTATAAAGAAATTTCCGTCGAATAAGAGGATAAACTGAATAATCCTAATGCAGGAGATTTACAGTATTTAACCTGGAAGCAAAGGAACGACGTCGTGGAATCCCCCGTGAATGATATTATTCATCATACTATTGGCTCACTCGATATTCACGCGGAGTCGGACACGTTCCAGTTTTCGAAGACAGCCTCGGTCTCATCGCATTTCCCCTCATCTAATTCTGCCTCAATCAAGCCAAGGCGGCGAAAATTACAAGCGACTTCGCGTTGATCGCAGCCCCCGCCCCCTCTTCTCATCTCCCTGCCTAATTAAACAAACTCGTAAAAAAGATGTAAATTAAATCGCACATGAAAAATGCGTTAGAGAGAGAAATAAAGGTCGACGAAGACGTTGGAGCATGCAAACGAGCCTGTTTAAACATAAGCGCCGGGAAAAATGAGCTTGTCACCGTTCCAATTATTCCGCGCTCGAACTTTCAATCCGCCGCGCGGGGGATGAAGCTCTATTTTTTTTAAACTCGATTTTAATAGACCCCCGTCACCGCGCGCATATTAAAAAGCCGTCCGCCAACTTTCGCGCGCAACTTGCAATTACTCAGTCTCGCGAAAGTATGAGAAAAGGGAGAAAACAAGGGAATTGCTGGTGCAAGTTTTATTGAGATCTGAAGCATCTGAACAAGTGTTGAGTACGTGGGCTGGTCCCGATAACTCTAAAAGAAAAAAAAGAACGTTTTCAAGTTTGTGCGTATACTTATAGAAGGAAAAAAAAATTTTTTTGTCCCGGGATTTGAACCCGCGTTCTTTAGGTCACGAGACTTGCTGCGAGCAAGCTGTAAAGAGCGTGGGTTCGATTCGCGGAACAAATTTTTTTTGTGTTATTTTAGATTTATTAAAAACATGTTTATTAGAGAAACAAGATTTAAAAATGATTTTACAGAAAATAATAAGCCAACATTTTTTAATGCCAATAATTTTTACGCGGGCGCACCTCTGTAGGAGAGGAAAAAGCATGGCGTGGGGATTCAGTTATCGACCATTGCGATTTTTCTTCGCGCACGTGCTTGGACATGCCCGTGGCGCTCTAGGTCCCTGCAGTTTCATTTTTCAGAGCGAGACGCACACACGTCCGCATTGGAAAAATCTATATTTTCCCAGCAAAAAATGAAAGAAGGGAGGGAGGGGACGTGGATGTATCGCCATTAGAATTAATGACTCGGTGGAAAAGGGGCCGAGGGAAGAGGTGCTGGTGGATTTTGGGACTGCTTCGGGTCGGAATTTTGACGTGACGCGGGTTAATTTTGCCGCTGATGAAAGGCGAGTCGCGCATCCGGAATAAGCTGATTGTATTCATGGTTCGGTGATCCCTGCTATCAAAAATACTCGAAGGGAATTTCCTGGTGAAAATTAGTATTTTATGCGGTTAGTGATCTTGGGATCAAGTGATCTGTGTAGTAAAAGTTATCTCACGGCGATGTGAAAATTACTACAAGAAAAGTAGTAATTTGACTTAAAATGTTTGTGGTAATTACCATAAGTTTCAATTTTTTTAATAGAGTGTAGTTATAAAGCAAATAACTACTTCTAAAGTTATTAAAATTATTTTTCTTTTAGTATCAGATCTCTCAGTAATATTGTAAATTAAGGGGCTTTATATCGCCACTTACCTGCGATCTGTAATCTCTCCATGTATTCTTTTTCTTCACTTTCGCCGTGCACTCCTCTCTATTTCTCGTTCACCACACAGACACTTATTGTGTTTTTTTGTTTTTCTTCTATCTATGTATTGCCTCAAAGTCCAACTGGTCGGCGCGGACGATGGTCAACCTCGTTATAAGAGGTTCTTCCTTCCGTGGACGTCCCAGGTTGTTTAACTGTGCAGGAGTGAATTTGACTCTAATAGAGTGAAAGAATCAGTCCATATGAGTAGAGTGAATTTATTTGACTCTAAGGTGTCGCACGACGAGAGGGTGACCTCGGCGACAATGGGGGGATGCTGGACGGTCTCGAAGTTTTCGGAGATACCTTCTTCATTGGGTGAGGGGAGGACACAGCACTAACACCACTCTCCTAACTCTCTACGAACCTAGAGCTGTCAACTTCCCGGAGGGAAGGAGGCCCAGTGACTTAGTCACCGGTGAGCTACGCGGAGAGAAAAAACGTGTCTAAGCTCGATTACTTTGAGGCAAAGTACCTCGAGAGAATTGAGGAGTTGAGCATCGACAATCGACGCGTGCTGCCTCGAACAATCGAGGTGCGAGACGCCGAGTAAATAAACAAAACACCACGCCTCGGCTGATCGGCGTCTCACGGGTCGTTCACTCGAGGTAGCACGTGCCGATTGTCTATGCTCAACTCCTCGAGCCTCCGCTGAGGCGCTGTAGGTTGATGATTGACTTTGCTGGCATCGCGTTTAGATTTTAATCACCTCGATAATGACTTGATGTGTATGAGGTTAGTTTTTTTCGAGGTAAGATACCCCGTTTTTTCTCTCCGTGCACTGAGGAAAACGTATGGCTGTGACAATTAACGGTATTATAGGTGGCGCTGCGGTATAAAGTCGCAGCTGTCGCAACTACTAGGTTATATAGCTGTATCAGCAATGTAAATAGCTGCATCAACCAAACATTCGGTCACGATGCAGATTTGTATTGCCACTTCAGCGGAACGTATAGACAAATGTAGCTATACTGCCAGGCTGTACACAGGCTGTACATTTATATTGTTATCGCAACTATACGCTTTTCTCAGTGTACAGTCCGAGAGGCAGTTTAATTAACGCCAAGGGTTCAATGTCCGCAGTTCGCATAGGACCGCAGATGCCGTACGCGCCGGTGCCGCCCGAGCGGCAGCCCTTCCAGCACCGGCCGGACGCGCCGTGCAGCCGGCGCCGCTCGCCGCCCGAGGTCGTGCAGAAGGTCCTCATGGCCCTCGAGGAGATGTGCAGCGCCTCGGACTACCGCAAGGCAGCGGCGGCGGCGCGCACCGACGCCACCAGCGGCGACTCCCGGCAGCTGCTCTGCTGCGTGAGGCGCACCACCTCGGCGACCTTCGCTTTCGGCGACGACGTCGACGACGACGACGACGAAGCCTCCGACGAGTGGTACCCGGCCTGACGACGAGCCGACGTCCTCGATTCCTTTTTTTTTTATTCAAACAACTAATTCGGTCGTGGAGAAATATTTTTTAAAGTCATTTAACTACTTCGAACGGCTGTTATGCGCGTTTTCGAATATCGAATGAAATAAATATAGCAAATCTAGAGTTTGATTTTTATTTTATCGGTTAGAGAAAGAATCGGGTCTAACTGAACTAGTGGAATGGTTTTTTAAAGATGAGAATAAAGATTCAAAGATTATTTCAAAAAATTAATTCTAAATTTTTGCCTAAATAAGGCCTTAAAATAATTCAATTTACTCCAAATTTTAGCTAGTTCTAAGTTTAGGTATACTCAAGATATATGCCAAATTTGAGATAATTATCTGCTTCCATTCAAGAGATACGATGAATACAAAAAGTGGTTACATACGTTCATGAATTTTTAAAAAAATCTTATATTTCGGTGTCCTCTAAAATTCAATTACAGATAAACGACTAAAATTATTGAATTGGGCCAGTAATCGGTAAATAGTGAATTATGTTATACACTAATTGTAATTGTTTTCCACTACTTCAGCTTTAGACAGTGCGGGAATCTTAAAACTATTGAAATTCAACAAAATTTTGAGTTTGAAATTTTGTACCGTTATAAAGCTTCCTTTCTGAAAAAAACAAAAATAAAGTCGAAGGATGTATAATGTGAACAGTAAAGTGGACACATGTAATCATATATATTGGACAAAAGTAATTATATATATTCGACACAAATAATTATATATAGACACTGACAAGGGAGCCGTAAGTGAGTGACGTTTGTGCGTTGGTCGTCATCGCAATATTGATTTTTTCCTTATATTATCGATTGTCAGTCCAGATAAAAGTAAGTAAATGAGACAAGCTGCTGTTTAGAAAGATCAATGAACTTACGAAAATCAATGGTAGTACATTATTGCACTCTGCTTTGCATTTACAATTTGAATATTATTACGTAAGATTTCATATTTCGAAGAAAACTTTAAAATGAAAAAATTAAATGCTGCACAAATTTTTCTTCTAAATTACTAAAAGACTAAATGTGTAGAAATTATAGTGTATACATATTGTACAAAACACTTTTGTAATTTTTATTGAAATTATTTTATATTTTGCAAAGGAACAAAAATAAGTCTTTGTAAATAATAACACACAATTTTCCCTCTGCATGCATTTCAAAACTGAAATAGATTTTTTGTGAAATGAATAATCAATAACTCATGAAAAAACTGGTAATTTTAAAAAAAATTTATTATAACATTTTTACAGAATGTTGACATAAAATCGTTAGTAGACGCACTTAAAAAAACTGTTATAGTATAAAACTCATCTAACAATACTGCGTGTTGTAACAGCTGATAAAAACAGATAGATTACTATAAAAGACCTTGCGATGTGAAGTTAAAACATAATAATTAATGACCTACAGGATGTTAACAATGAAAAATATTCTTAGCTAAAAACAAATATCGTTGACGAACAGATAGCGAGGCAGCTTTAAACAAGGGCCGATGACGTATTTGGTCGTATCTAGTATACTACTCGAACGATACACACGAAATAAGGGCAGTGAGAATAAACATTCGATGCCGGATATTCTCGCTAAATCTAAAATTAGTTCAAAAAATGAAAATAGTGACATATTTTATTTAACCTTCATTTACAGCTGCGGATCCAGAAAACTTAAGCAAATGTTCAAGTTTTATTTTAAAGTCCTTAATGAGAAGGAATTTACTATTTTTTTTCGTTAAAATAAAAAATTAGAATATAAATGAGTTTACTGTCTTTTGTAGAACCTTTAAAAAGCAAATTTGAATTTTCTCAGCTTTGAATGTATCAGTTTATTGAAAAATATTCGGTACGGTGGTCCCCATCATGCAAATTTTTTTCACAAAAGTGCTACTATCGGACCTCGCCACGTAACGTGAAGTAAGGAAAAAGGAATCGGAATAAATCTTATTCCGTATTCTAACACAGGCATTACATCTGTATCTGTATACCGGGAATAAAAGCTTATTCCTTATTCGCCGTATGTGCATCAGATATAGGTCTAATTAGACCACATATATATATATAAATAATAAAAGATTTTATAATTTTTCTTCATTTCCCTTTTCCACACCTGCCTTCGTATCTCGGGTAATGCTGTGACGGCCCTTACGAAAATATCCTGTAGGGAAAGCTATAGGAATACTACAAGTTATTTATAGGAATATTTATAGGAATACACAAATACCAATAGGAAATACTACATCTTATAGGAAGTACTACAAGTTTTTCGCACTAAAAATCCTATAGGATTTACTACGGATTTCCCTACAGAATATTTTATAGGAATTAAAATCCTATAGTAAATCCTGTAGGAAAACATAGGAAATCCTATAGTAAATCCTGCAGGAAAACTTATAGGAAATCCTATAGTAAATCCTGTAGGAAAACTTATTGGAAATCCTATAGTAAATTCTGTAGGTAAACTTATAGGAAATCCTACAGTATCTTGTAGAAAACTTACAGGAAATCCTATAGTAAATCCTATAGGATTTTTAACGCGAAAAACTTATAGGATTTCCTACAGGATTCCTATAGAATACAAAATTTTCCTATAGTATTTCTTGTAGGTTTCCTATAGGAAACCAAATAGGATATTTTCGTAAAGGATCTGCGTCAGAATATGGAATAATGAGTATTCCTCACTCCACTCTAGCCAAGGCCCATCGAAGGTCAATACACGAACGACGTTTCACGTACGCAATTCGTCACTATTTACATGTCACATTTTCAGATTCGGACGTTTGGTATTGAAAAAAGCGCTTTGGAGGAGGGAGAAAGTGGGGAGAGGGGGGAGCGATCGGTATCGCCTAGATGAAGCCGATGACGCCGCAGGCGAGCCGAGCTCCGGCCGATCCAGTCTTGGCGCTCTCCTCGGTGCCACCGCGGCCGAGGTCGTCCTGCTTCTCGTGCACGACGATCGCCCGGCCGATGGCCCCGCGCACGCCCGTCAGCGTCAAGTAATGATCGACGCCGTCGATCTGGGCGACGCCGTCCTCGCCGGCCTCGATGTTGCCGAGATCGCCCACGTGGCGCAGGGGGTCGTTCGGCGCGCCGTGATTCACCTGTTCACAGACACAATTATTTTCCAATTCCACGCACCGCAGTGCAGTCGTAGTACTCGAAATAAAGGGGGATAAGAAAAATTACTGCCTTTTTCCCACGCGGGGGTTGTGGGAATTTTTACGACGGGGTTTAGTGGTTTTTTAAGCGCTTATTTGAAGTCACGACCTTTTAACCGAGTATTTGAATATGAGCACCGATAGCAACTTAAAAAATCAAAAGGATGGATTAATACGCGGACTTCCATCGTTATTTTAGATACTCGTTTTCAACTACCCCTAACTATTGAATGGAAGAAGATTTTTTGAGAAAAAAGGAAAGGCAATATTTTTTTGATCTATATAATCGAAATAAATCTTTAGAGACCTACGACTTTTTGATATATTATGAGTATTAGTCCTTAATTCTTTGGTTGTTTTCATATTTGAATGTAACACCCAACCAAAATGGCTTATTTATTACGAATCCCAAAAGAATACCAATTCTTAGTCAATTTTTTAAGCCAACGAATGTCAAAAATATAATAACCAAGCATTGGCTATCAGTTGCTGCACTGCGTCGATAATTAATTAAACATAACCTCAATTAGAAGTATCGAACTTACTGCTTTAAATCTATTTGTATAAGCAAAACGTAGTGTATACATATGTGGTTTTTGATACTACATGAATAATACAACTGTTAATATTTTATTTGAATCATACATTACGTATAAAATTGTCTTTTTTTGCGATTTTGAATATTCATGATTCAACTGCCAACCGCAACCGTTTTTAGCCAATCATTGGTTAAATGGTTGATCAAACCTTCGTAATTTGGTGAACGAATGGCAAACTGTTGGTTACAATTTCTACCAGGGAATTCGTGATCCGAATGTCACTTAAAGAAAATATTTCTAACCAATTGCGAGGAAAGTTATCACATTGCTTCCTAATGAGCAACTATGGAATCATTTTACTACTGCTTTTAATAAAAGTAAAAGTGATTTTGGCAAAATTTAATGAAAAATTACAATTGTTAAGTAATATTTTTAAAAGTTACAAATTACGATTTTTGCTAAACTGCAGAATAGTAATATTACCATTAGTATATTTGGTAATGGAATAATAATAAATTATTGTAAAGCATATCAATTTTCTCTAAAAGGTATACTTGTGAACAAGTAGGTCACTACATTACTACAAAAACATTCATTTTTTCTAGCCCATTTTTGGACGGTGTAGCTAATACTAAAATCAATACCTTTAGATTTTAATAATTGATTCAATATTTGGTAATTCTGGAAAAATATTTTCAATTTGCGTGTAATTCTGATATTTTTTTACTGTTTATAAATGTGTATTTATAATATTTTTTGTGTTTTAAAGATATTTTTTAAATTTCTTTAATTAAATTGCATACATGAAATATCAATTGAAAATTTCTAAGTTTTTGCCCAATTTCTGCATAATATAATTTACATTTACTTTGCAATAGTGTGCAACTAACTCGTAAAGTAAAAATCGCTAAAATGTACTACCGAATTTGTATCTGTATATAAAAATTTCGTACCTTTAAAAAGTATAGAATTTGTATCTGTTTATAAAAATTTCGTACCTTTAAAAAGTATAGAATTCGAATTCTTATTAATAAAATCAATAATAATTGTTAAATTTTCATCAATTTAGAAAAATTAGGTTTTTTTAAATCAATTCTTTTAAAGAAATTTAATAATATATACAGTATGCCTATTAAGCACATTTATAAACATTCGGGTCAGTCACACGCGCTACTGATATCAAACAAACTCCTGCGTCGTTATTTAATAAAAAAAAACTGTTCGTGCAAAGTATCAATTAACGACGATGAGAAACTTCTAATTACATTATTAAACCTTTGCTTAATCCAACAAAGCCTCAATGCAAACAATAGTACATTTTTAAACAAAAATTGACCCTCGTCATAGTGGTGATTAATTCAATTATTTTACGACATTGCAGAGTTTAAATCATTGTTTAAAAAAAACGTATACAATCAAAACTTTTGTTTGCGAAATTTAGAAAGCAGCGAGTTTCGCAAAAATCTTGGTAACAGCTAATACATCATCAGCGAATCTTCAAGTACTCACCAAATAAGGATTGAAGTGAGGGCCAGCGGATCCGCAGCCTTTGCTCAAATCGCCTTTTTCGTGAACATGAAAGCCGTGAAGGCCTTTGCTTAACCCTGTGATTGTACCGTAAATACGAACTCCGTTGGGGACCTGCTCTAACGTGAGGACACCTTTTGGACCTTCGACGGGGTTGCCATCTTCTCCGAGAGCTTTAAGTTCAACTGTTGCCTTAAGACCTACGGCCTAAAAAATCGCAGTATATTGACATATTATTTTAGTATACTTAATTTGACAGTCTTTAACGTAGCTTATGTTCAGCCTGGTATAAAATTCACCATAAATTGACCATAACTGGTCAATAAAGAAGGCGATTGAATGAATTGACCAATTTATGATTAATTTTCTACCAGGGCATATGTATAATTTTAATCATTTTGATAATAAATAAATTTGAGTAACCTGATTATCCAAGGCAACGTAGCGTGTCTTAATAATAGGTCGCGCGTCAAAATTGTAAAAGATAATAATGAAACGCAATAGTCACTATCGGCTAAAATCTTAAAGTCTGCGGACCTCAGTTGCATAAAATTTCTTACTCGGACTATATATTAAACAGAATTAATTTAAAGTTTAATAAAATTATAAGGATGTTGAAATTCTTCCATAGGACACCGAAAAATGGTTCGATAAAAATTACTATCATTTTTGTAATAGTTACTGAATTTAATAATCTTAAAATCAAGTGACTTGTTTGGTAAAAATTATTCATTTATACTTTCTAGGAGAGGATCAGGGTTACGGATCACAGATTTTGTTTAAACTTTAAACATGGTTTTCTCATACCAAAATATAAAGAAAACCAAAATAAAATTATTTTTCTTTAAAACTTTGTATTTCATTATTTGACGATAACTCAGCTCTTACGAAGCCTAGAAATTCCACCAAAAAAGCAAACAAAAGTAGAGAATCAGACCGATAATTTGAGAGGCTGTGCGTTACAAAATCTATAATATTTCAAAAGTTATGAACAATTAAATATGAGTACGTTGTTGAACGTATTATCTTTCCTATATTCGTTTTATATCGTTTTTAATTACTACTCGCATTTAATTATCCATAACTTTTGAAGCATTAGAGATTTTTTAACGTACAGCCTTTCAAATTATCGATCATTTCTTTTATTTTTGTTTGCTACTTTGATGGAATTTCTAGGTTTAATAGGAGGCGAGTTATCGTCAAATAACGAAATACGAAGATTTAGAAAAAAAAACTTTACCTTCTGCGTTGAAAATTTTGAGTGTTAAACAACAACAACAATAACAACAACCATGTTCAAAGTTTAAAAAAAAAAAACATGATCTGGAACCCTTGCCATCTTTTAGTAAGTAAAAGTTACCCTAAACGTGGCAAAAATTATGAGTTTTTGAGTATCTTTTACATTTGTTGGTAATTTTTACCAACCAGAGAGATCACCTGATCCCAAGATTACTTAGAATTTTCAGTCACTTAGTAATTTTCATCAAACCGTTCTTTTTGTGTAAATGCAACACAGAAAGCTAATGGAATGTTCATGTTCGTATCTACATGTGTTTTTGAGTTTCATAACTTCTAAATCTTCCGATTATTTAACAAAATAAAAGTTTCAATAGGTTTAAAGTGCAAAAAATTATATTGTAAAAATTACATTGTTACGTCCTATAACTAGGCTTTACGAGTATAAATTTTAACAAATGCAGAGTCTTTCTTGTCTATGTAAATAAAAGATTGAAAATGAATTCCTTAAACGCGAGGAGAAAGGAAACTTAGAAAAAAATTTATGAAGCCCATAAAATAAGCGTATAAATCAAAATTCACTATTCACAAAGAATAGTTTACATTACAAAGGAATACGAACTGTAGTGTAATAATGACGAATATGCAATGACCTTATAAAATTCGTACATTATTCACGTTAGACATGTTTTCGTGAGTTCACGATTACGCCTTGTTTTGTTTTGAAATTGTAAGTGATAAATCGAATTCGATTTATTATTCAAAAATATAAATATTATACGACGGTTCATTTTTTATTGCTTCTTCGAGTGTATAACTAAAATTGTAAATGGTGTTTCGAAATAAATATTTATCAGACCCTTTATAAATGAATAAGAAGACATTTCCATTGAAAATAGTTTCCATTTGAAAGATCCACATCCTGCAATCGCTTTTCATTATGACTATTACCCTGGTAGAAAATTAACCATATTCTGGGCAGAATTTCTGGTGAATAAATGTTAAAATGACGTATATCTAAAAATCTTGCAAATACGTCATTTTAACACTTATTCACCAGAAATTCTGCCTAGAATATGGTCAATTTTCTACCAGGGTAATTAAAAATTCCTCTGTATAAAAATAAAATGATTAAACTAACAATCAGCTTCTTAATTAACGAACATTCTACTGATCTGTAGAATTAATTTTATGTACAATATTAATTAAATTATTCTGTGTGTTTAAACAAGTTACGTCAAAACATGTATACATGCATGTTTTATAATTATCAATTATTAGTCAAATCAGTCGTGCCGTTAATTTGTGCACAGGTAAAAAAATAAGTAAAAACAAAGTACACCTACGATACGTATAGACAAAAAAGCATAAAAAAAAACGAGTTCGTCAATTCAACTCATTTTTCAAGTACCACAGTTTATTATGATTTTTGTCTCTTGCGACAAACAAAAAATCGAAAAAAAAAAGAAATAAGTAACTATAAAGATTGGTGCTCACAAACAGGTAAGGTTCCATGTAAACCTCATAAACATTGCTCCTTACGCCTGGGTAACCCGGTAGGCTCCGTATGATGAGCGTCCGCGCGGCCACGGGCCCGTTGTCCACCGGTCCCGCTGCGACGGCGCACACCAGCAGCGCGCCCAACGCCAATTTCCTCGCGCAGCCCATGTTGTTGCAGCTCGTCCAAGTGTGTACCTCTACTGAAGCCGCGAACTCCACTGGGACTCGACGTGACGGCTACTGCCGATTGTTCCGCGCACCCGAATCGCCACTTCCTCGCGGCGTATGGAGTGAAATCACGCGTAGTGACTTATCCGGCATAACCGGCCGTCGAGCGCGAGGTGGTGGGTATACGCTGCAGCGCGGCAAAAACGGCCGAGTGACTCGCGGAAAACGGGCTTTGATCTTGGAGAGGCGCGCGCGTTGCGCAATTCGTGTGTGAGAGAGCCTCACCGGGCTCCGCAGGCTAACTGCGACGAGTTACGCGCTTTTGCGCGTAAATATACGCCGGGGGGACGAGCGCGCGACTAGCCGAGTCGAAAGGATCCGCGAGCGACGCGCAAGGACCTTGGCCAAGGCGACGAGCGCCGCCGACGAGGCGAGCGGTCTCTCTAACGCCTGTGGGAGATGATGGCGAGCATAGCTTTTAATTGCACCGCTTGCTTGCTCACATTTTTTTTTTCCAGCGTTTCCTCGGGGCGATGCGTTTCTTTGGTATCTTTCACTTTTGCGCAACGAGAGTGTGTGCCGATTTTTTTGAATTGGAACAGTCTGATGGAAATTACTCGAATTAAATCTGAAAATCGTAAAGGTAGTTGTTTCTTAAGAAAGTTTGTTCGAGGTTGTCTTAAAACTTTGGAAGAAAAAGTTTATTTGTAGCTATCCTCATTAGGTCTGTGCGAGACTTGACCGAGATGTGAGAAAAAGGATCTCGATTCTCGATTCTCGATACTCGAACTCGATACTCGAACTCGATCTCGATTTTCGATCACGATTCTCGATATCGAATCTCGATTCTGGATTCTGGAAAAGCTTAGATTCTCGAAAAGCATCAAGAATCAAGCATCTCGAAATTTTTTCAAAACGAGAATCTCGGCTTCGAGACGAGAAAATTTTGAAGCTTTCCTTATCTTGCACAGGCCTAATTGTCATGTGTTGATAACGATCGATAGATCGTATCTCGTTTTTTAGAGAAAGGCAATGTTAGAAGGTTTTTACCTCTTCTTCGTAAGAGAAATGGAGAAACTTGCAAAATTAGACCCAAAAACTCATCAAATATCCAAATAGATTAAGGGGGTGTGAAAACCTCTCATAGGGATCTGTATCTTTTATTTATTATTTAAAAAATAAAACCATTTCGAAATTCGACCAACGTACTGCCCTCCGCAATAATTGTGCAAGGAAACTGTAAATAAAATTACAGCCAATTATATTTACAAATGGTTTCAGGAAATTGTTTGAAAATTTTTCAAATAATTTTCTAACTTTTTTATGAATGAAAAATGTTCAAACAATTTCCTGAAGCCATTTGTAAATATAATTGGTTGTAATTTTATTTACAGTTTGCTTGCACAATTACAGAGGGCAGTATGTTGACCGAATTTCGAAATGGTTTTGTTTTTTACATAATAAATGAAATGTTTATCCCAGTAATGCAGATAGGGGGTTCCATCCCGTTAATCCGAATCTTTAGAAATAAGAAGTATAACTTCATTAGTCACACCTATTACAATTTTGATTTAAGTAGTTGAGTACAAATATCTTAAAACCATACTTGAACAATGTTTAAGTCAATCAAGTGAGTATGGTCTAGATATCATTAAATATTATGCATTAAAAATAATATGTCCTATCTAAATAAATTATTAATTCGTTTGATTGACTTTTATAATAACATCACTTTTTAAGCTTTGCTTGTATGTAGCTAATAATATTGTTCCGAAAATAATAACAACGACATATAGAAGTTATAATCATGAACTTAAAATTAAAAGAATAAGACCTGGGATGGTATCTGTAGATAAACAATTCTGGTAGAAAATTAAACAGAATCTGATCAGAATATGGTAGATTTTCTGATAATTGATCAGCTTCTGATTAAAATTCTGACCAGAATTAATTTTTTGCATATTTTTTAAATAAAATTTCTTCCAAGTGGTTGACATCAAAAATACCCCTTACTCTCTTGCTGAAAGTGCAAAAGGCAATATAATTTCTACTACTTTTTAAATAGAAATGTATACTGAAGGTATAGTTCTTTTTTTGTTTTAACTTTACTCTTAAAAAATCGTTATTTCAAGACAATGCAATTACTCCTTCACTATAATCAATAGATTTTAGAGATAAAAAAACAATATGCGTATCTATATTTTATTTTGCGTCAGAATACCTTCATGCGTTAATTTACGTTTTTCTGTATTATTTACTTTGAGTACAGTTAGAAATTATGATTGATTTTATTTGAAAAGAAGGTTAACAACCGACAGAATCATGATAGGTGATGTTAAGATTTTCCTGATTATTGCTTTTGGTCACGCAACCTGTATAAAAAGGAATATTTTTAAATTAACAGATGGTTTCACATTGTAAAGTATAAATAAAAATAAGCTGCAAAATAGAAGTTTAAAATAAATATAATAGAATAAATATTTCAATAACATAATTTTCCAAACATTAGCTTTCGAATTTTTGATATATGACTATTATTTTTTATTTCTTACCAAAATTAAGAAATTAAAATATTTCAATTTCATGAAACTGTTAGTCATCATTCTAAATATTATTTTGATGATAAAATTCTTGAAGACGTACATCAACCTCTTTAGTACAAATAATATATGAGGTCATCATGAATATTTTCTTTTCACAATTTTAAACTACTTCCTTATAACGAGATCTCCATATTTGGAGCTAATTATACAAATCGAGAATATTATTTTTCCTTATAGTAGCATAGTTTTATGTTTATCTTTAAGTACTCACCTTAATTGAATTTGTGTTCAGATATCGATAAAAGTAAAAACATTGGTACGTTGAACTAAAAATAGCCTTATAATAGGAATCCAGTAATTGTTTATTTCTTGTAAAACTACCAAAATTTGGAATTTAGAAAAAAATTCACAAATTTAGCAACGTTGATAATTCATAAGTTCTTTATTAATGATTTTCTTAAATAGGACTACTACCGTCATTGTAAATTCATGTTTCCACCAAATTTATTATAAATTTGAATATTTCATAATATAAATTAACAAACCGTATGTGTTGAAAATATTTTTCACCTTAATCATCCATAAAGTCTACTTTATTGACCTCTGTGGAAGGAGTAAAATCGCATTTTTCTCCCTAGGAAGTAAAATTGATCTCTGCAGAGGGATTAAAATCGTATTTTACTTCCTAGGGAGTAAAATGCGATTTTATTTCCTCTGCGGAGATCAATAAAGTAGATTGTATTGATTTTATTTATGATCAGCTTTGGTGGTAAATTGATCAGTGAA
>UXGC01001278.1:0-13119 GCA_900480045.1 Eurytoma adleriae
GAGTGGGACAAAATCCTACCAGAATCCGGTAAGATTTTACCCATTTCCCATCAAATCCCTAGGTATTTCTACTAGGGTTGAAATAAAATAAGATAAAATAATTTTTTAATTAGTATACCTCAAATTATAGCTTTTATTTATTTACTTTCATCTTTTATAGTTTCCGAATAATTTAAATGTTTGTATCGCGGATTTCTTCTGTAGATTTTATTTTAAAAACTCTTACTTTTATTTGTAAGATATACGATCGAATTCTGAGATACGTGTTCATTATTATTTTTACCAAAAGAATCATTCTTCAGAGTTTGAGCGAAATCCAGGATCTGCAGGTCTTTGTAGTATGTCCTTGTATATAGATGATGATAGATTTCCATAAAGCACATTGTCAGGGAATTCACGTCCATCTATCAGCATTATCCTCGTTGACATCTATCTGCATTTCTTCAATGCAGAGTTTTTAAAGATTATCATTTAATTCTTCATCTATTAAATCTCTATTTTTTCCTAACAAGACAAAAGCTTGGGACATTTAAGACTTTCACGATGTTTATCAATAATATCCATAATGACATTTTTCGTGTTTCAATTGTACAAAGTCTTATTTTTTAAATCCATGTTTTTTGTGGAACCTGCAGTCCACTACTTTAGGTCTAAAGTAAGATTCATCCTTGAAGAAGTTAACTGCAATGACCATAAAACACAGTCCAGCACAAAAAAGCCTTTACCCTGCTTTCTTAAGTTGAATTAGTGGGATCCCACTAATATTTTTAATAAATAGATTTTCTACTATTTAGTTTATAAATTAGTAAAGTTTACTTCTTATTAATTAGTGGAAAATTAACTTGATCTTTTTTCAAGTAAAATATTGATGTCCTGGTCCTCGATCGGCCACGAGAACCCTTCCGCGCAAAGGGTCGTAAGTTCAAGTCCCGGTGATGTTGTCGGGTTTCTTTTTTACATAAAATGAATTTATTTAATAAATAATTTAATATAGTATATTATACATCTAGGGCGTAAAAGTAAAGAATGTCTCAGATCGCATGTAATTGTCGACAAGCATGCGATTTGAGGCGTTCTTTACTTACTCCCGTAAATGCATACCTTGGTTACCGCCCGTAGGGCGTAAAGTGCGCACTTTATGCGCCATGTGTAAAAAAATTACGTTAATTAATTTCGAATTCAAAAAAATTTAAATATAGCAAAATATTACTACTCCTGATAGTACATAAATTCACTATTTCAATTAGTAATTTTATTTCACTACTTCAAGTAGTACATTTCTACTAATTCACAGTGGAGCACTTTCAACTAACCAAATTAGTGCATATGCACTATGAATTAATGATATCCTACTAATTCAACCTTATAGAGCGTTCAAATCCTAAAAGTCCCATACAACGAACAAAACAATCGCGCCGTCACTAAAAAATCTGCCGCAGAGACAACCATCGCTGGGCGAGCAACCAGCAGTCGGCTGGAATTACGATCAGCAAGCGCCGCCGTATCAGCAGGCGCCGCCGTATCAGCCGCCGCCGCCGCCGCCGCAGCAGCAGCACTACCAGCCGCCCACGGCGCCGAGCGAGATGCAAGAGCAGCAGCAGCCGATCGACCAGGGCCAGGCGGTCAGCTACGGGGCCATCGAGAGCAACTCCAGCAATCCGTTCGTCTCCACGAACCCGTTCGCCAGCGCCGCCGTGAACGCGAGCTACGTGCAGCCGCCCGCGCGCGACGACTACACCCACGACGTCATGCAGGACCAGCAGCAGTGGCAGTGAAATGAGCCCGATCAATGTCGGTAATCTGGACCAAGGCTAATGCGTTTACTTTTCACTTTTCGTTCTTTTTCCGTTGACGATTACTTTTCTTTTTGTTCGGGTACTCGCTTCGGTCTGTAGGTGTGTGGTTGTGAGCTGCTGAGAAGTTGAAGGTTTATGTAGTTGTTTTAAGGCTTGTTGAAACTAGCAATTTGCAACTGTGCGCAAGTTTCAAGTTATGTATAAGCCAAATTGATTTATATTGTAAAGTAAGAGATTGATAATTGATTGATAATAGGCAGAGTTTTTGATGCTTAGATCTAATATTGTTTAAAACTTTTGAGCAGCTCACAATAATTAACTAATAGCAATATTCATGATTTTTGTTCATTAAAATGACGTAATTGCGTGTATGGTTTGTATAATTCACTGAAAATATTGATTGTCATTTATTGTCATTTTAATTTTCAAAAATTTAAACAACTATTTTTTTTACATTATAAAAAATATCAAAAATAGGAGAATCTATGGATAAAGTGAATAGTAAATTATATAACGATGAAAGGAGAAATGCAAAAAGTTTTAACATATCGACGGGTGCTTAATGGTAGTTGAAAAAAATAGCAATTTTATTCTCCACTGACAAAAGTGTCAATTTAAATCGATTATGAAAAATTGCAATCTTAACTTTGTCCAGATTACTAAAAAAATTACAAAAGTCGGAAGAATAAGAGGTGAGCACAATAACGAGAATTACGAAAATCGACAATAAGACGAAAAAAAAAATTTAGAAGGCATTGCGAGGTAAATAATCAACAATATTTATAAACGAAATACCTAAGAGGGCAGATGACAGAGCTGCCGGAAACGTAAAGCTTTATGCGAAAAAAGCGTATACTTGCGCCAGACGATAAATTAAACGAGGTTGTGCAGGAAAATGTTGTGCGCATAAGTAATTTTATAAGACTATTTTTTGTATACGTACTTTAGATAATTTTCGAAAATACGACGCTACACTGTCTGTGTCGACAATACTGAGTGCAAGTATTACATATTTCCTACTATTGAAAGTAACAAACAAATGAAAGTACATAAAAAATAAGCAAATGAAAGTATATAAAAAATAAGCAAATGAAAGTATAATGATTAAAAACACTAAAATTTAGGTAAAACAATGAGGATACGTTCAAAAAAATTTGAAATTAAATAAAGACTTATATTTTAAACCAATATGACAATACTAATCCGGGGAGCTCCAAAAGGGGCCCAATGGGAGCGATGAATTTTCTATTTTATAGAAAAAATTTACATAAGTTTAAAGGAATATTGCACTTTTTAAATTTGCACAAACAAAGAAATTTTAAAACTATAATTTAATAAGTTTACGACAATAATTTTCAAATAAGGAAGACATTCGCTAGTAAAGGAGTTTGAAATCTGTTAGATGATTAAAAGTTTAATCATGTAACACGTCCAATGATCAAAAAACGCAAGTCAAAAGTACGTTACACTTAATGATAGTATATTATCATTATCGGTGAAAAGGAAAGTTGATACCTAAATCTAAATTGCACTTTAACCCGGAAAAAGGACGTTATTTAGCCTTCAACGGGTTGACAATAATTGCACCTATAATTAAATTTCGCTACGAGTAATAAGAAACGTCAATGCGGTAGCAGTTAAAAATGACTCAAAAGTTTTAATTATACGAACGACAATAAATGAAAGGAAAGGAGAAACAAATCGATACGCGGTTCCCGAACCAGGCGGCAGCGCCGTTGGCTGCAACTTTTAGGTATTCCTCCTCGCGAGCGAATAACGAATCAATTGGTACACGAACAAACAAAAAAAACGTAGCAATAAAAAAAACTGTAGGAAAAAAAATCAAACGGTACGGTGCGAGGAGAAGTTAAAAAAAATGAGAAAAAAAGGTAATAAAATAACAGCGGCGATCGTTCGAATCAGTGAAAACCATGCGTGTGCAGAGGAGACGAGCAATTTTTCCGATGAAAAATTCATGAAGTACCTTGAGAGATTGCGGTGGGTCATAAACGTCAATTCGCGTTTTAGGAACGAGTTTAATGTGTCGTCAAAGTATTACATATACTTACACGCACATGCGCACGTTTCGCGTTTTAGGAACGAGTTTAATGTGTCGTTAAATGTGTATACACGCACACATTCTAACTGAAAAAAAAAGATATTTTTAAAATATTTCTATTAAACGAGATACCTTGCCGTACGATAGAATCATCTTTGGCGCCTACAACGTGTACGAGAAGCGCATCCGTGTATCCGCGTGGGTCCCGCCCCCGGCGTGTCGCTGTAATGTCGTAGGTAAAATAGGCAGGGCGGCACACTTTGCTTTTCGAGTCTGCGGCGCGGGTATAATAAACAATTGCAAGTGCGAAGCGCGTCCGTATAGAAAGTCTTTTATATAACACTTGGATTCGCTTATATTTGTGCCGTTCCCATGGCGAAAAAATTACGAAAGTATATTCTAGAGGATGAGCTCGTTACGTAAAGGACATTCCTCCTTCTGTTTTTACGTGCACGTGGTATATGCACTTTTCATTTGACGCGCCGAGTGCGAATTGAAAAGGTTTTCTTTTTTGTTTTCGGACACTGCGAGGAAACAAAAAGGTGATTTGATTGCGAAATCGACAATAATTTTGTTCGCGACCGTAGCAGTGGGTACGTATTTCTATACTGTCCTTTTTAGCTTTAGAGCAATATATATTTATTGTAAATAAACGATCTCAATCGAAAGTATGTATAGTTTCAGCGGAAGAAAAGTGTATATGTGTTCTACGAAATGATATATGCAGATAGATTACGTATTCAGAGATTTAGCTTAAATATCGTTGATTTTTGCAGATGTTTATTGACGAAGTTCCTTCGAAGTTGCACATTTTGCGTGATACTTATACCGCAGTTTTAATTCTGTCCTATAGTAGCAACATTTATATGTTAAGTTATTACATTGAAACATTTTGGGGATCGATGCGTAATTTTAGAAATGAGGAACCTTTTATTCTAAAAAATGCAAGTATAACTACTATACTGCAGTAGGAACGACTAACAAAGATATATTAATTTGTGCGCATCTTTTTATTTTGCATTCAAATTGCAAATAATATTGAGACGTTTACCTTAAATGTAAATGGAATATTATATACTGCCTCTTGTGCAACACATTGATCTACTTAGATTTTATATATTTTTGATCAAAGGTTTATGACACTAAAACAGTGTCATATTACGCAGATAAATAGCACAAATTTTATTTCTCTTTTTTTAAGAGATGTCGTACCATATTGTTTTATAGCGCAAATTTAATTGATCAAGTTTGATCCTTTGATTAGTATAGATTTTGAGGATGAAATTGAAGCATAAATTTTTTATTTAAAAATGCTACACATACAAAATATAGAAGATAAAGAAGTCAAGATAATAATGCGGCCAATTCCTCGTTAGATCCCTAAAATGCGTATTACACGAGTGTGCACTCATCCTTGCATTGAAGTAGTGTCTGGCCTAATAAGTCTTAAACCGCGATGTGTGATACAAAAGCGTGAGATCAAGGATAAAAGGTTGTAAGGATTATACATTGAAAAATCACTCATCTTAAGGGACACTTATTCACGTGTTTCTCAATTACAATAATTATTATAATTTCTCGAGATACACCGAAAAATGAATATTGATATTGAAGGTGAATTAAACATTTATGAAGATTTTTATCAGTTTTTAGTAAAAACAATAACAAAATATTATTTCATTGAAGGTGAATGTTATTGATTCGTTTGAAGTGCATAAATTATTAAATATATTTCTTGGAAATATTTTATAAGAAATTTAAACCGTATCTGGGGAATTTAAGTGATTTTTCTAAATGCAGATCGACATAATATATTAATAATAAAAAAAAGTAAAAAACAATGATATTTAATATAATGCCTATTAGGATAAGTTCAAATGCTGTTCGAACAATAACGAGATATTTATATAAAAAAAAAGTATATTATATACACATATAATGATACTTATATAACTTCAATAATAATTTACGACAATAAACAGATGAAAAAGGATGAAACAATTATCGGGCGCTGTGAAACTTTAAGTACGTAATTAAACGTCGCCGGCGAGAGCCCGCCGATTCCCCGGCTTCCCGCGCGCGGAAAATCGGAAAATCGGCGCCAGTCCGACGATTTCGCGTGCTCTCGACGGCGATCGCGCGCTTGCTCTCTTTTAGAAATTACCATTATACATTTCCTCTGTTTTTTTTTTGTCGAGAGAAAAAGAAATTAAACGGTGCGCAGCTCGATTGCAGCTCGCTTTGTGCTGGCATGTGTCGTGCAGCGCGACGTCGAATTACGCGCTTGCGCAAAGCAGGAAGTCGCGACGGTCCAAAGTGTAACGCGGAAAAAATTTTTGCCCCCTTCTTTTTCCGTTTCGCCTGTGCGGAGTCGTTTTGCATCTTTCGTTCGGGCGCGTATCGCGGAGGTATAGTAAAAGTCGAAGAAAAAAAATAATTAGCGACGCGAGTGCTGTATTTTGTAAATAACGTTTACGGCGGGAAATGTGGTAAAAAAAGTGCTAATGCGATCGGACGCAAGCTGAGCTTTTAGGAGTAGCCTATTCACCGTAGGATCGTTAGTGTTTTTTCGTTGCAATAAAGGTAGTTGATTACTTTGATAGTAACCATTACGTTTTATCAATGGCAATACGATCTATATAGGCATATACTTAACAAAAATTTAGATAGAGTATAGTCACTTTAAAGAAATAAATAAGCTCTTGTATTGAAGGGACATTGTGTTGTTGTTGTTTATGGTGATGACATTTAGGTTTGTTAACGAATAACAAAAGTAGAAGTGTAATTATTGACTCTGTTCACCGAAAGTATGTAATTTAAAAAAAAAACACACAACTTTAATAATTGTATCGTCGGATTGTGATCGAAATGAAAGTTTAACTCATGCTCGTATTGTATATACATATATTTCAAAATATGTGTATATAAAAATTATACTCTAAGAATGCATATTCTTTAAATGTCGCTGCTTGTAAATTTTTCCAGCGTGACAAACCAAATAATAAAAAAAAAGAAGAATATATTGTGACGTTAATAATGCTGATGGTGCAAAATACGAAAGTTATGTATTTATGAAAGTATATCAATTACTTTACTGACAATAATGAAAGTAAATAAACCAATGAAAGTAATAAGTTATAGGGATGTTTAAAACTTGAGAATCAAATATTAATGTTACTAAATTCTAGCCGCCAGGGCGGTGAAAGTTTTCGTTTTGGCTCGTATATAATTTTTGTGATAAAGTCTTGATTTTAAAATGTTTTTATTATACTGCGAAGGTAAACCTTATAGTCAATTTTAAAATAAAATCGGTATGTGCTGTGTGATCTATATACTATTTCAGAAAAATGTTATATTTATATTCATCTATACTTTGTTAAAAAGATCTTTAGAAAGTTTAATGTTACCCAGCCTAGTCTGATAATTTAATTTTAAAGCAGAAAAACATGTATAACTCAAATATTGAAAATAAAGAATATATAAAACTCAGAAAGTACTAAACACGTTATTATAAAGAAAAATAAACTGAATAAACAACTAAAATGTAACATATTTTAATTTAAAAAAGAAGAAGACTTTACCTATACTACGATTTTGTTAGACTAGTTACATTCGTTTCTCAATAAAGTTTTCATGAAACCAGTGCTATTTTAAGTTTACAATCATGTTTTATCGCTGTATATATACAGATGAAAAAAATTGTGTTTTTCTTATATTTAATAAACGTTTCTAAATCTAGTTGTTATTAAGATGCCAACGAAAGTTACAAGAAAAAGGCTTAACAGTATACCAGAACAAGTGAAACTTCATCACTAAATCCAACTAAAAGAAAACTCATCAGATTAGTAAAGAACTTGTTAAAGACTGCCCTTTAACGATTAGAATTCTCACCATAGATTTTTCTTTTTTCTATGAAAGAGAAAAACATAAGTGATTTAAATAATAGGAAAAAACAACTTCGCTGAGCTTTTAGCCTTTTTCACGTTGCATTTTTAAATCCCCTTAGGTGTGCGTGCACGTATCTTCGATTAAATGAAAAATGTTGAAAAAATAATATAACCAAAGAAAAGTGAACAAAGAAATAAAATTTCACAAATAATCCGTTTTTCTCCTGTATTAGGTAATGTAACCTTTATGAGTCTTATAAAAACTATACAATTCATGAGCTATAAGTAATGTGTGGAATGTAGTCGTGTTGATGTTGGAACAAAAACTAAAAAAAAAGCAGAATATAAACTTTTAGATTTGCGTAGCGAAAAAAAATAAGGGAAAAGGGACGGGAGGAGCTTCTGTGGAAAAAACTGGAGACAAGCGAAAGCATATTATACTTAAATTAATCAGTAGTGGGCAGATAATAGAAGAGAAAATATGACACAAAAAAATGATCCAAGTTACATTGTTACTCGCCGGTAATATCTGGTTTGTTAATAACTATTATTATATCATCGATCATGTAAAATATGTATATGTATATTGTAACTTGAGTGTATTATGTAATAGTACAAGAAATACCGATGGCTATTGAGAATAAAGTGTCGGCGAATCTTTTCGAAATGTCCTGTTTTATTTTTTAATCCTACCACCAAATTTCAGTCAATATTTTCAAATAATGATGGAAAAATTAATCGTTTAGATTGAAGTGCAATTTTTACATTGAATCGAATACCTAATTTCAAAAATATCTGCTTTTATATTTATTCTGATAAACAATAATTAAATTACAGTGATGCAACAGTTCCTAACAGTAATAACAACTTTTTATTCATTCAACAGATTCAATAAAGTCCTTGTAAGCGAAAACATTAGTGAAAATGTCGGGCTCATCACCACTGCAGTCACCGGTATCCGCGTATGAAAGAACGCCCACAAGTTCACCATGAGAAACTAATGGTCCGCCACTGTCCCCCTGAAATATGTTAAAAAAATTTAATAATTTTTCATTTATAATCACCAATATTTATTACTAATTTCATTTTTCTTGATACGTAAAAGTTACTCACCTGACATGCTTGTCTTGTAGTGCTGAATGAGCAAAGTTGATCTGAGGTAATTTCATGCGATGTTAACGGTACGCATTTTTCGCTCGACAACAAATTCACGCGAAGTTTTTGTAACTGTCTATTGCGGCTGTGATCCCACCTTGACATCCTACCCCAACCCACCATATAAGCTACTTGATTGTTTTGAACATCGTGACTTGGAAGTTTAATCTTTTGTTGATGCTTATTGAAGACAATTGGTTTTTCTAGCTGTAAAGATTTTTCCAATAATTAATAGATTGTCGTGTAAATAATTTAATACGATGCAAAAATCACTTAAGCTTCAACTCACAGTGAGAACAGCGATGTTGTGGGCCGGATAACCATCTTCTCCGTTTGTTATATCAAATTTGGGATGGCTTCGAATTGATAGTATTTTGTGTACAGTACCCTCTTCGTTTGTTTTACTAGTTCCACTGTGAATCGTTACTTCATCTTGATTCACGTAATCCATACAATGTGCAGCTGTCAGTATGTGTCTGTCGCTGATTATGGAACCACTGCAATAATGTTCTGCATGACGAATCGATACGAGATACGGAAAATCTTTGATTTCAGCATTGTGACCTCCTACGATTTTAAGGTGCCTAGCAGCACTAATACTTCCTATGAAAGTAATAATAATACATCTTTGGTAATTTTTTATTTATTGGTTTTATTGGTTGTATTTTGAATTGTTACTTGTAAATCCATAGTCCGGTTTCATATCAAATTTAACAAAGTCATATAATTATTTTTAATTTATTTAAATTAATAAATTCAGAATATTAATTTACTTACTGACATAATGTAGAATGACATTAACACGACCATTTTAACAAGTTACAGTTTATAAATAATTTAGTGGATAAGGTGTTTTAATTTCAACATGTACAAAAAAATTTTTACTTACCGATAAGGAAGACTAGCACAAAAATACTGAAAGTAACACATGTCATGGTTAACACTGCCAAGTAAATAATGAAGTGATAATAAATTTTGAAGCTCTATATAAGTACTTTTCTGCTCATTAATTTCATCAATTAGTGCTATATCTTTTTAAGATAAAACTGGAAAAGATACTTCTTCCTCTAGGACTAAAATATAACTTTGAGAATTCTTGAAAAAAATACTGTTAACTTTTCACGTTTACGAGAAATTGCAGTTTTAATATTTACATCCATCTGTGAGATCAAAATCTGCAAACTAAGGTTCAATAATGTAATGACAATCCATTAATACCTTTCGATTCAAGGTGATCGCGAGATCATTTTCCGGTATAGCATAACATTTATGTCTTCTTCCGGAAACTGTGCTATATTTAAGCTTATCATCAAGATAAAAATTTGACAGTTCATAATACGAATATTTGAAAATAGAATAACACTTCTAATAAGAATAAACTTCCTGTTCACAGATTTGATAAGTTTAACTTTAAGTAAGTATTTTATAATAATATATTTCTAAAAAATTTTATTATATTTTTAGGTAATTTAAGAACACCTTTGTCATTCTTAATTATTAATTAATTACAAGCTATTTAAAAAAACACGCGTATAGCGCCTTTAGATTTTTTGTACATTTGACGTGATAAAGTCCTCGTTATTCAATAAATAACAGATTTTTAAATTTTTTAATCTGACGTACAATTAAATTAAAATGTTACGTTAGTTCTTAAAAGTTAATGTAACTTTTTATTCTCTTATGACAGATTCAATAAAGTCCTTGTAAGCATAAACATTGGTGTAAATGTCGGGAACACCATCAGCGCATACACCGGTATCTCCATATGAAACAATACCAACAAGTACACCGTGAGAAACTAATGGGCCGCCACTGTCACCCTGAAATATAATTTATTTTTATGATTTTTTATTATATCTTATAATAAAAATTTACTTCAGTTTTTGTGACTCATAAGTGTTACTCACCCGACATGCTCCACTTGTACTACTTCTGAATGAGCAAAATTGTTCTGGATTAATATTATGAGTTATCAACGATTTACATTTATCACTTGACAATAAATTCACTTGAAGTTTTTGTAACTGTCTACCACTACTTTGGTCTTCTCGTGCCATCCTACCCCACCCAACCAGATAAGCTGCTTGGATGTTTTGAATATTGCGACTTGGTAGCTTAATTTTGTGTTGTAACTTATTGAATTCTATTGGCTTATCTAACTGTAAATAATTTTTTTATTAATAACAGATTATCTGATTATTTCAGATAACAAATTATTATAAACAATCAAAAACTAATGTAAAAACCAGATAATCTTCAACTCACAGTGATAATAGCGATGTCATGGGGATAGCCCTCTTCATCGTTGTGTATATCAAATTTGGGATGAATCTGAACTGATAGTATTTTGCGTACAGTTCCCTCTTTACCGGTACTACTAGTTCCACTGTGGATCGTTACTTTTTCTATTTTTGGTACATCATGCATACAATGTGCAGCTGTCAATACGTGTCTGTTGCTGATTATAGAGCCTCCGCAAAAGTGTTTTCCATACCGAATCGATACGACGTACGGAAAATCTTCGATTTCAGCATTATCGCCTCCTATGATTCTAGGATGCTTAGCTGCACTGATACTTCCTGTGAAAGTAATAATAATATTGGAACTGTCACTTCCTGGCACAATGATTCAATTAAGCGGCATTATTTTTTATTTGTCTTCTGCTTGTAAAATGCGTACACCTACTCCACATTAGGGAAATTCAAATAAATTTTAATTTTTAATTTATAAATAATTTGATTTACAATAATTATATTTTTAATCAAAAGTTTACATATCTTTGAATGTTTACTATTTCAAATTCAAATCCATACTTATGCAAATAATTGCAATGAGGATGCGCATTGATATTTGAATGCAATATGTATAACAAAAAATTCTACTTACCAAAAAGGAGAATTAGAGTAGAAATAGTGATAGCAGTGCAGGTCATAGTAATGCCAACGAAATAATGAAGTGATGATAATTTTTGAAGCTTTATAGGCAGTTTTTTGCTCATTAATTACGCTAATTAGTACTATGTCACTTTGAGATAAAAAACACGAATTATACACATCTTCCTCTAAAAGGAGACAATATTGCTTAATAATGTAAAACATAATATGAGCATATTGATGACTTAATAAGATTTATGACAGCTTTTGATTCATGATTATCGCGGTTTTTCTATCAGTCATTTTTCTAGTAACATGGTTAATCTATTATTCTATTATTTAAATATATTGTGGAATGTGGATAAATTAATGTACAGATTTGATAGTCATACTATAAGAATTTAAAATTAAAAAAAAATTGTAAACAAATTTTATGTAGAATACTATATTATGCCCCTAGGTGGTAAAAGTAAAGAATGCCTTACCTTTGCATCATATTGCGCACATGCGATTTGACGTATTCTTTATTTATTCCCAAAAAATAATTATTCATAAACGCAATATCAAAGATCTACTGCAAAGGAGCTAATATTTTATTTAAACAAAATCCCAGAAAGCTTCCCTTTAGACTTGAATAGTTAAGCGCTGAAGAAGGCTACTCGGGCTCCACTATTTGCAGAAATATAATTGATTATGAAAAAAACATGTAATCATTGAAAAAAAAATCGATTGAATTGAATCAATGAATAACAAAATTCGAACACTGCGGGAATCTGGTCTAGGTATATATTTATATTTATTATTAGGAACAATTAAATTAAAGCGGCACAAGTTAAAAGTTATTACAACTTTTTATTCATTCATAACAGATTCAATAAAGTCTTTGAAAGCGTAAACGTTAGTGTAAATTTCTGGATGACCATCAGCGCAATCAACGGTATCTCCACGCGAAACAATGCCCACGATCTCACCGTGAGAAACTAATGGACCACCACTGTCACCCTGAAATATAGAAACAAAAAATTATTATTTTTTGTTACTATCGACAATATTTATAAATTAATTTAAAATCTCGAGCATAAAAGTTACTTACGTGACACGATGAACCTTTACTGCTTCGGTATGCGCAAATTTGTTTTTCATCAATTTTAGAATCAGTTAAGTGTGGTATACATTTTTTGCTCGACAACACAGCCATTCGAAGTTTTTGTAACTGTTCAGCTGCATCCCAAGTCGAGGTCGATGTCCTTCCCCAACCAACCACATATGCTACTTGATAGTCATGAACGTCATGCTTTGGGAGATTGATTTTCTGCTGATACTTATTAAAAACTATTGGCTCTTTTAAC
>UXGC01001278.1:13124-27899 GCA_900480045.1 Eurytoma adleriae
TAGTCATGAACGTCATGCTTTGGGAGATTGATTTTCTGCTGATACTTATTAAAAACTATTGGCTCTTTTAACTGCAAGAAGATTTTTCTTGTAAATAATTGATCACTATCGAAATATTCCAATAACGAATTAAAAAAAAAAAAAAAAAACACTTACTGTGATAACAGCGACGTCATCCGAACCATCAACTTCTGGTCGTGCATCGAATGTTGGATGAATGCGTACTGATAGTACTTTGTGCACATTTCCGTCTTTGTCTGATCTGCTGGTTCCACTGTGAATCGTTAGACCAGCTATTTCATCTTCATCTAAATACTTGACACAATGTCCAGCTGTTAGTATGTGCCTGTCACTAATTATAGAACCGCCGCAGAAGTGATGTCCATTAGAAAGCCGAATAAATACGACAAACGGAAAATTTTTTATCACCGTATTTTCACCACCCACTACTTTCGGATGTTTGGCAGCACTAATGCTTCCTGAAAAGTAATAATTTTTCATTTGAAATAAGAGAGCCGTAAGAGAACGGCTGGAAAAGCAATAATTTTACATTCGTGATCACAGGATTGTTATCATATTTAGCGTTTGTTATTCAACTTAGAAAATAATAAATTATCAATTAATTATTTTTGTACGAAAACTACAGATAAAAGCGAAATAACTTATTTTTAAAAAATCTCTATTCAACACAATAATCTGATCTCGCATTTCTGACTATTGCTTTTTGGTTTCAAATTCGTGGAGTTAATAAATAAAATTACTTTATTTTTCAATGATTTCTTTTCTACTTTAAGAATGACAATGGACTTAAACGCAGCTTAGAATAAGAAAAAATTGTTTTATACCTGAATGCACATCACCAGTACTTACTATTGATTTTAACAAGCTTTTAAAAATAATTTCATCAA
The DNA here is from genome assembly GCA_900480045.1 of Eurytoma adleriae. Taxonomy (NCBI): domain Eukaryota; kingdom Metazoa; phylum Arthropoda; class Insecta; order Hymenoptera; family Eurytomidae; genus Eurytoma; species Eurytoma adleriae. The sequence goes on from UXGC01001278.1 coordinate 14,033, forward strand.
GAACTTATTTAAATCTACCAGTTTAATAAAAAAAATCTACTTACCAATAAGGAAAACTAGACTAAAAATACTAATGCTAGAAGCCATGGTTTATACTGTCAACTAAATAATGAAGCGTTGATATGTTTGAAAGCTTTATAAGTTCTGATATTGCACTCATTAATTTCAATAATCAGTGCGGTATCATATTAAAATAAGATAATTGCAATTTTTAAATTCATAACTTAGTCGAACAAAATTACTAAATGAGGCAATTAAAAATTATCACACTGCATCCATACTGTTTTCAAACGGAGTCAGCTCATTGTTTAATGTTCTGGTATCTCTTCGTCATATGCGGAAGGAAAGGTACCTACGAAATTAATAAAGCAGCAATAAATTCTTTTTTTTAAATTGGAGTTTGAGGAAATTTATTCTTCTCCTAAGCCCCAGATTTGATATCAGCTGTACTTTGTTTTCTGTGTTATTGTAAATACCATATAATTGAATAAAAAATTCCTGGTACTATCAAGAAGAATTTGAATGTTACTCATACTCGTAAAGATATATTGTACCCTATAATTTTACTATAGCAGAAATGAAATTTACTCATTTTTGATAGTTTTTTAATAAAACGTCACATTTTTTTAAGTTTCATGTATCCAAGTTCTTTGAATATTTTTTTTGCATTTTTTGTTGTCGTTACATGTACGATGTACCACGTAACGTAGGGTAAATTTGTAAGCCAATAAGACTAAAATGTTCCGCCTTCTCGACTCTTATCTAATTATACGTATCTTTATTCCCAACTTCCTACATTTATTAGGAAAATTTATTTGTACAGCTAATAACGTATGCATAAGACCGCGTGATTCGCGAGGCCTCGGCGGAATCGGGAAGTGTAACGGGCCGTGCGACCGACCAAAAAGTGACCTCGTTCGCCGCGGGCCCATCTCGCGAACCTTGAACGCAGCCGAGGTCTCCCGCTGCGTGACACACATACGTAAGTGCGCCGTCCCGGGCTATTACGCGCCCGAGTGCGATAATAATCCCGTAGGTGCGTTACGCCGGACGAATTTCGACCGGCTGGACGTCTTAATGCCAGGCTCTCCCGCGGGTACGCCGGCTTTTCTTCGAGGCGCACGGTAATGACGGTGCAGCGTGGAGCACACGAGCGAAATGGAAATCGGCCGCTCGCACTTTTCTTTAGTATTTGGAGCGAGGTGCCGATGCTTCTGTTTTGTTTTCTCTTTTATCGAATATACTCGGACGTAGCCTTGTCCGCTCGACTGGTAGTTTTGAATTTCACCTGTGAGTAGCGACGAGAAAAATGTCAAGCTTCAATAAAAATGGTACTTATAGGCACGTATTTGATGTGATCATTCAATCAGCGGTATAGTCAAAGATCTGTAACTTTTCAATGTTTGTTTACTTAGGGTAAATGTTATGAATATTCGAAATATTATTTATCTGCAGTTTTCAACTTTTCAAAATTAAATTTAAGATGTCATATTGTTAAATAATAAAGTTTACTTTAAGCTTGCTATATCACTCAGAAAAAATAAATTATTTCATTATAACCAATTTCTTTACGTTTCTACGTTTTGCCAACAGGTACACTCTGGAACGATCAAGTTGTTTCATTGTGATATAAAAGCCATCGAGCGATGTGGCTAGCAAGATGTCTGAATAAAGGCTGCTGGTACTCAAAGTATAATAATAACTCTGTGTAATAATAACAATTATAAATTATTTATTAAACGTAATAATACTTAATTAATCTTGCTTGTCTTCGTAACCGTCTATTTAGTAGGCGAGCTGAATTAGTAATTTTATCACAATATAGTTATCTGAGTTAATTCTGTATGTCAATTTTTGTTACAATACTGTAAAAATATTAAAAATTTTACTGAAGTAATTTTTAAAGCAGTGATGGTTATTCATAATTATTATACAATCGGTAACGAGATCGGTAGAATATATGTTTCTTTCTCTATAGGACAACAATGAAGACATTCAGAATTTGCATTGTATTTCAGGCATTGATAGTACTTTGCACAGAGTTGTAAAGTAAAGATCATTTCTTGAAGGATCAAATCCAATTTTCTTTCGATTAGATGTATAAAAGTGATAGCCTTTGTTGTAAAATATTTAATACGTGAACTTGATTGGCTGCCAAGTCTGTGAATGTAATATTTCAATTTAGATAATCAAATTAAGACAAACTTCTATTGGTTTATTTCAAAACTTTTTGATTCATTAGTGTAAAGCTATCTCTAGAAGGGAACTTAATTAAGAAATATTTAAATTTTTTTAAGGAAACATTTTTGGACGATATTTCAAAGTTTTAGATTGCAATTTCTTCAGTTAATTTCTTTAAATTTTGTAAAAAAAAACTAAATTTCACTTACGCTTATTCCTACAAAGATCACATAATTCATAGCTGAACTATACAATTTGCAGAATAGTGAAATAAGAGATAGACCAACATGTTACGATGTTCGACATTTCCCAGTCAGGTAAGTTTTTATAAATAATGTTGAAACCAACCATATGCTCTTTAAAATCTTTCCAAGTGACATTTACTATAATGAACAAGGAATAGGTTATGCAATGAAAAAATCACCACATTCTAAGGCACGTTTTATCATTATAACTCGCAATCAACGAGACGTAAGTAAACATTTCTCTGCCCAAATCAACACACTGTTGCTTAAAATTTCCCTATCAACAAGAAAAATTCAATCGACATCAATCAAGAGCACTTGACTGTTACACATGCTACTGCAACGGTTATCAAACAGACAACATTCGGCAAATCAGTCCACAAAACAAAATTGCGATTGCGTCGCCCCATCACGCAACAATAGCTCAAACTCCCCGCGTAAGACCCAACGCGCTCCACCCCTCCCCAAGACGAGCCGCCGGGGGAGGCTCGCGTGCCGCGCGGTGGAAAAATCGGTCGCGCGGATATATACCGCCGCGGCCGCGGAGAGGAGGAGGCTCCCGGCGGCGCAGGTTTCACTTTCTAAAATTCTCCCGGCGGCGGCGGCCACGACGGCGGCAGCGGCGGCGGCGAAACGCGAGAGAGACGCCGGCCGATGACTCGGCATTGAGCGATCGGACGACGAGCCGCGCGCAGCCTCCGCGTACGCACACCTTTTGCCCGGGGCCGGCGCGACCGATGTTATATTGCGACGGCAGGACGGAGCGCGGGAGATGGCCGTCAGCGTCAGAGCGGAGCTGCTCCTCGCCTGCGCACTCCTACTTCTGCTGCGTTTCGGTGAGTCGACTTTTCACCCCCGGCACTGCTCGTTTTTTTAATCCCGAGGGTTAGTTTGCACTTTAGGGTAAGGGAAGTGCGAACGTTGAATTTTGAATTTCAAACTTTGGCGCGCTTTTGTGCTTGCGTCCGGCGGCGCGGGCTCTTCCGCGGGAAGCACGCGGATATCGCGCTCGGAGACGCGACGAATTTCCAAGTGATACACGCTAGTGGAGAAAGTCGCGGTCGGCGAGACGAGAAACTTCGACGAATTAAGTTTCTAACAGTCGAAATATACGAGGTTTTTTTTTGTTATTTTGGTTTTGCGCGTGTATGTGCTGGGGAGACATTTCCTCGTGCCGCGATTCTTGGCGCTCGAAATTTCGCTGCCGCGGATTTGAATGCGCGCTTCCAATTATCAATGACTTAAAGTGTGGTTTAATTCATTACATAAGTTGAATTTACTATTAACTTGTCTTATTTACATATTCATGGAGGTTTTATTAATTAACATTTTCTCTTCAATTCATTACGTCACTTGCATTTCAAGAAAGCCGGGATTTGTAACAAAAAGTATTTTTGTAAGAAAAATTCTATTAAAAAAATGTTGAAAAGTCTGGCATATTTTATTTGTTAAATAATCGTAAATAAATTAATAAAATCGTTTCGCGTTTTCATATCGGTTATCACTCAGGCTCGTGTAAAAATCACATCGTGTCAATAAATGTTCATGTGATATATTAAAAAAAACTCTGACTGTATAAAACTTGCTTTGCACAAAAAAAAACTCGTTAAAAAGACTGGTTAGGTGCGATTGACTGCGAAACTTGTCAAATATGCAATAAATAAATTACCGGTGTAATAGCAGCAGATGTTTGCTCTTCACCAAATTTTGTATGCACAACCATTTTATAATAATTCTAGAGATTATTATTATTTCTATAGAAGTGAAAATCTTGTGAAACCTTGAATTTATTTATTTATTTTGTTTACAATTTTAATTTTTTATTTCACTTTCTGTATTCTATGATTTCTAATACGAGAAAAATATTATATTTGTATCTATAATGATTTTTTCATTGTTTTTATGAAATACTTTATTTAGATGCGATCGAAAAGTCCTCGGTTTCTTAGTCCTGACTAAAACTATTATTATAGCTGTCTGGCAAATTATTTTGCACAATTTAAAGTTTGGATAACAAAATTTTTGTCTTGCAAAACTATTACCATGTAATATGTAAAAGGACAAAATTACTTATTTAATTAGAACTCCATTTTTTATACATTGAATTTTAATTACATTTAGTTGATTAAATCTTCAGGTATAAAGCTTAGAGGCTCAGTGGCTAAGCATTGAATCTTTAAACGCGCGTCAATCCCGTTTCTTGTCCCAACCCCTGAACACTGTCACTATGACTCTACCGCAGGAAGACACGCGTAAAATATTATGGTAATCTTTTGTGCCCTATATAAGCCTGTCTATGCTATTCTCTGTAAGGTAAAATCGCTCGTGTATATATGGTCGCTTCTAACGAAGAAAAGCACATTTTAAAAAAAATCTATTTCAATTTGCGACTTTTAAAGCATTGGAAAAAATAAAGTCTTCCAGAACCTGGTAAACTAGAGGTATCATTCGTATGATACCCTATAAGTTTATCAAGTTTTGGAAGAATTTATTTTACTGTAGTGCTTTAAAAACAGTAAATTAAAATAGGCCTTTTTTGAATTGTGCTTTTTTTTGTTATAACCGATGATATGTTTAATAATAATTAATTAAAGAAAATATCTTAATAGGAGAGTGAAATTTTAAAATTTTGCAGGACTTTCCCCTTAAAACATACGTAAACATCTAAAATCTCTCATTCCCCTACTTTTTCATACGGTGCATTGTTAATATCCGAAGAATCCAGTCAACTCCAAATCAAACCCACCGACTAAATTACCGTTCCTCGCAAATAATTAATAAGAGCGAGACAGCATCGCGAACGGTAAAATCAACCGCGCCTTTTTCGGGTCGACTCGTGCCGGCGCTTCAATTCTGCTCCCCATTGTATCGACTTCTGGTGTAATTAAGCGGCCGCGCGCAAAAATTGGTCGCGCGCGGGTAATTGCACCCCACCGCCGCCGGGATTTCCGGCACCGATGCCGCCACCCCCGCGAGAGCAAAGGGATCCGCGCGGAATTTTCATAGCGCGGGATTAATTACACTCGCGCGCGGTGCACGTCCGGCTGGCGGCGCTTCCGGCGCCGCCGCTGCGGTTCCGCCTGTCCTTAATTCATCTTTTCCCTCCCGCCCCGGTGTACTCTCCTTTTTATTTCGGTTGAGAGTGTTCCTTTCTCCGCGGCGGAGGTCGGTGATCGCGCGCTCCTCCCACCGTTGCCGATTCTGGAGGATTTTGTTCTTTTTTTTTCTTTCACTGACGTCGAAGCTTTTGAAGATCGAGCTGCTGATTTTTAAACGATTGACGCATCGTTTAAATGCGGAATGGAAAGTAACGGGGGTTAAATTACGACTGGAGTCAAAATTATGGAGCAGTTTTGTATGGATTGTTACTTTTACGATTTGATGTACTGACAGGGTTCGTAGAATCTTTGCTGAATAGTGAAGAATATAAAGCACATGAAGTAGAAAGTAATGAGAAATTAATTACGCTGAGACTGCCAACAGTCAAAAATAGAACTATTCCCTGCTAGAAATCGTCTAGTTTTTCCCCGTTGATAAAACAATTTTTTGCTCGTTTAAGGGGAGGTCTCCTATGTTTCAAAGAAAATAGATAAATAAATAGAAATAAAATAAATAGTATCAACTTCTACTATTATAGTAAATGAAATAGAAAGCAATTGGTCTAAAATTAATTGGTGAAAACTGCATGCGCAAGAAACATGTTGAAAAACTATCAGTTTAGTCATTGGAAAATAACAAAATAAGTTAGTATTATATTCCTCAAAATGTTCCATGCATATGCAACTGTAATGAATTGATTTCAGACCAAGTACATTCCATGTACTATGTAGAGTAGAAGTTGGCATAATTATTTTTTAATTCCATACTATACTTTTATATAAAAACCAAAAATTGACTTTTTCATCCATTTCCGTTAAAAATTTACAAAACTCCCCCCTTAATAGCCATTTCATAACTAGTCTTTAAATTCTTCGGTTTTCGTTGTTTTGTTGAAAACTAGAAAATTTGTACTAGACTTTTTTCATAGAGATAATTATATTTTTTAAACATTACGCAGATATTACTTTCAGAGGACCAGTTTGGTAAAAACAGCGGGGGTAAATTATCATTCACAGAAGTCGCAATTTTGAAAATGCATGGTTGTTTTTTATCAAATTATCAATTTTTGCGGTTTTGCCAAAAATAGCAGGTAATTTTCTCCACGTACTATTTGACATAACCAAGAATTTATTCATAAATATTACACTTCGTTTAATATGAAATCGAAAGTACAGCGGAAAATAAATTAAATCGAGAGCCAAGATTAAAACAGCATTTTGTAGCAAATTCGCGGCGATTTAAACAATTTGACTTATCGCCAGGATTCATAAATCCTCCGCTGAACGCGCAGTCGAAAGCAACGAGGAATAAATTACGCCTCGACTCTACGGATTGGAGCATTTTTGTATTCGCAACCGGTAGCGTTTCAGCCTAGGCGCACTTGAAAAATAAGGAAGTGACTTCGCGGTAAATTAGCGTCGGTTACATTCGAGAACGAAAGGCATCCCGCCGACTCGTTTTGCTCTCGTTTTCACGAGCCTCTAATAAGCGCGGCTTTCTTCCAGCGCGGGGGAAGAGTCAGCCTCGCGGTGCGTGTCCGAAGATCCCCGCAGCCATTGGCTTTCGCAATCGGCCAGTCGTGAAGATCCCCGAGTTTCCGTCAAATAAACAGCCGCGGCGCGTAAGTAGTCCGCATTTTCCTCGCCGCGGTTGCGAAAAAAGAAGCCACTCGCATTTTCACCTCGCGCGCATTTTTCCTCGCTTTTCCCCGCCCGCCGCGCGCTTCTCACGTATACCCCGCGTTGCGCTCGAGCGTTCAGTCGTCTAATAACTGCACTTAGCGATTAATTCGCGGTGCTACGTTACGGCACTGGGACGATCGAAAAATTTCACCGATTTCGCAATAGCTGCATTGTATTTTCGAAAAAAAAAACTGGGCCTCCTCCGCTACTGTGTTATTTGGCCAAATTACAGGCGAGCGAATTATGTGATGTACCTTCGCGGAAAGTTCGCAAACTCCATGCCTAACGTCATTTTTTTCACGAAAAATAAAGGTTTCGCGTTGTGTCAAACTTCGCGTTAGTCGAGCAGTTGCGAAAGGACGTGCAAATTGCACACGCGTCGACAATGCACCGCTCAATTTGCTGAACTGTGCAGTTGAATTTGTAGAAACGAGTAGGTACATTTAAATTTTGTTGAAGACTTTCTTTCGAAAATTTTTTATTAATCTCTCACCTTCGGTTAATATTTCGTTTGTTCCCACCTATATAGGGAAACGTGACGTCGTTAATGTAATTACGTGCATTAAGCGTTTAATTAATTCAGGCCCCCGGACAGTAGCTAAACGGAATTGTTTGTCTTTTTTCTGGCTGCAATAGGCCATCGGTTTTATTGGCATTAAATTTCCATTATATGCTAACTTTCTCCGCCGCAGACGTAACCGCGTAATTAACCGTAACGGCGCGCCGACACTGCCAAGAGCAAGAAATTCATCGAAGAGCTAGGAATGAACGATCGCGACCTTTACCTCATTTTCTTATATCACCTTCCGTAACGCTCTCATTATTCTGTTTGTTTTCCACCTTCGTTCAGAGTTTGATCCAATTTAAAGTGCATACTTAATGCCGATCGTATCGGAGATGTAGGTTATTTTAGAATATCAATTTTTTCAGTCTTATTTAAATTTGTTATAGATTAACATATTAACGTTATTAATTATTTATGGATTTTTTAAAAACTGGATAAATATTTTAGGGCTTCCGTATTTTTCTTATATTAGACTTTGTGATAGCTGAAATGATAAATTTCAGGTACATCATTCAGATGAAATGAGTAGTAAAACAAACATCATAATGAATAATTAAGTATATTCACTTTCCTTAAAATTAAGCTTCACGTATAATTAAGTAGGTCGCGTCATTACCAGAGCGAAATACTAATTTTTTCAAAGCTATTTTTCTCCGTGTACATATACATACATAGGTCTTGACTGAGTGTTATATATATCTTAAATATTTATTATTTGTGACCTTATTTAAAATATAATTATTTACGGCTTTGTTTATAATTGTATAAAAATGTTCAGGCCTCATTATTTTTTTAATGCTAGTATTTACTGTGCATTGATTAATAACTGATAAATTCCAGGTGATGTGACAGCACAACAACCAAAAAAGACCTGGCAAGACCTTTTTAACAGCACATCCTGTGCGAGGCCGCCTTATACTTGTCCATATCCAGCGATTCAATTCTACTTGTATACAAGGTGAGTAATGTAAAATAATTTTTTTTATTCATAAATAATCAAATCTGCCTATTTCAATTCATTGAAATTATAAAAAATTTATAAAAAATTCAATAGATTTTAATAAACGCTTCATACTTTATCTACGATTAATTTTTTTTTAATTCATTAGAATTAGTTTGCCTAAAAATGATATATTTTTATGATAGATTTCAAATTAGGCTTAAAATGACAATATCAGTTGAATCACAGTGAAAAATTTCTACTGGTTTAGACTGGTTAAAAACTACGTAAATATCTGATGATTTTTTACGAGCTATGACGTCCGCTTAAAAATTCGATTTTTTGCTTTCCCGCCTGCTATAAATTTGCATTCCGAGAAGATCTGCTTGAATAAAAGTGAAACTCCAATATCTTACACCAATTAAATATATCTGCAATTTTAATTTTCCCTTTTATTGTTGCAAGAATTTCATCAACTACTCATTTTGTGAAAGTGAAATACTCGAATATCATACACTCGACGGATAAAAATAGTCGTAATATAGTGTCACCAGATACGGATCATAACATCGGAGATAAAATTCCGATTAACATAATTTTTCAGCTTCACGCTGCTCTCCGCGCCGTATACGTTTATATTGGAAAAAAGTGTAGTAAAAAGATTAGTTTATACCTACTACGTAAGAGAAAAAAAAATTCATCGTTCATCCAGTCACCGTAACGTCCGACAGGTTCTACTACTTCACCTCCAGACCTTTTCGTTCGGCTGTGTCGTAATTATTGTCGCGTATGTTTACCTGTATACCTTTCGTACGACGGAAAGAGAGAAAAAAGAATCATAGTTCAAACTACTTTTAAGCAGAGCGAATTTTTCTCCGTTAGGTTATCGCCTTATCTGTACCTGTAATCAATTCAGTTAGCAGCGCTGATTACCACGGTACACGACGTCTAGAAAGTTCAGCAACATTTAAATAAATAAACCAGCGATAATAAAACCAGCGAGGTATTTAAAAAATGCAACCGATATAATTTCAAGCGAAAATTTAAAAATTTCACCACATTCGAATAGTCAGCGTAAATAACATTGCAAAAAGTGCATACTTTATTATTGCTAATTCGAAAATAGACTTTTAAAGCTTCCATTTTTTACGAACCCGATAATAAAGCGCCGCGACGGAGAAGAAAAGGCGCACGAGCAATGCGCTGAATACGTTATCTTTATGCAACTCTATAAATAGACCCCGGGGTTGACTATTATATGCAGAAGCGGCGGCGCGAGCGCGACGAGAGTCGAAAACTCTCGCTTTCAAGATCACGACCATCTTAACACACTCTCCGACTGAAAGTGACCCAAATACGGGCCGGCGCGCGGCTGCTCGGCTCACCTTTCTCCGTCGGCGCGGCGAGCCGCCGAGCGAGGAGACTCCTCGCCCGTGTATAAAAATGCCACTCTGCAGCGCGGGAATTAATGAACGTTTGCATCATCGCGATAGACCGGTTTTTTCGTACCTTTTTCTTATAGTGCTTTTTTCATCCCCCCCCTCTCTCTCTCTCTCTCTCTCTTACATTATCAGATCTTCTTTTAGTTTACCCTCTAAAATTGAATGAGTGAAAAACTACTAAAATTAGTAAAATGTACTAAAATTTAGTGAAATGTGTTCCACTAAATGATATTTTATTTATTTATTTATTTATTTACAAACATGCACGGGCAAAATGCCCTTCCATAACAAAAGTATATAAATAAAATTATAATATATAACAATATTAAATAATGATAGAACGTAATTAAAGAGGTCAAAATCGAACAGTGAAGGATTTGACTGCACTCTTATATGGCAAGAGACCATCAGTGGCCAAGGCCACTATACTCTGTGGAAAGGTATTCCAGGACCGTTTAATACTGTTAATAGTGGAATAAAAACCAAAGTTGGAATGAAAAGTCCCCTCACACAAAGGCCTAAAACAGCGCAGGTTATAAGATAACACACGTTGTTTAAATAATATTTCAAAAATATTTCAGTATGTTTTAGTGCATTTCACTAATTTTTAACGATTTTTCATTAATTCAACTTTAGAGAGATAAAATAGGGATTCTTTTTCATTCTTTCTTTCATTTAAATCGAAGTTCATCCGTTCCCATTTATACTGGATTGTAATTTCTGTAAATGTCTGTATACGATTGTAATTTGGAACGCAAGTCATAAAGAAGACTCTTTGAATAAATATTCCAGAGATATTTTAGATATTAAATACCCTGACTAGAGATTATTACATCGTAAATGTATAGGGCTAACCATCACCTAGCTATGACAGTGATTGACCTCCGTTTGCTTAAGAAAATGGGGTCAATCACTATATCATTGTGATCAATGACTGTAGGGGGTCAACAACTATACCCTTTACCCCTATCATTCTTTAATGCATTTGCAGAGATACTCAACATAATCCGCTTCTTTTGGACGTTACGCGCAAGGACTCCCTGTCAAAGTCGCGCTTTGACCGCAGAAATCCAACGAAAGTCATCATCCACGGCTTCGGTGGTGGAAGAAACTTGGCACCTAGTACTGACCTTCGCAAAGGTATGACCTCTGCGGATGTTTTACTTTCACTTTCACATGGTCATCAAAATTTATAAAAAGTAAAGAGACAGAAGGATTCTAACGTCTGCTTTTAATTATAACAAATAAAGTATTGAACAGTGGACTGCAGGCAAAATAATTTTAATTAAAATTTTGATAATATTTTGGATATCCCTTAGATCCCTTTCAATTGACAAAAAACTTAATTTCGTCTGTGAATCCACCGTTTAATTCTGCATACGTTAAAATTTTAAGTTCAAAAGAATATGAGATCATTTAACAAAGTATCCATATCATAATAAACGCCTCCATCATGGTCACGCGCATAGTGTGCGTTTGTGAGCGCACGCAGTGATCGCGCACGTTTACGTGTATTTCAGCGTATTTCACGCGAGGCGAATACAATATTATAATCGTCGATTACGGTTCTTTGGTACGGGAGCCCTGCCTATCTCAAATATCCTGGGGACCAGATTTCTGTTCACGATGTATTGCTCAGTTGGTAAGGTACTTGAGGGATCATCCGCGGGGTACGCGGGTCGAGAACATCCACGTACTGGGCTACAGTGTCGGTGCTCACATCGCCGGGCTCATCGCCAACTATCTGCCCGATGACAAACTCGGCAGGATCACCGGTAATTACGCTACTCTAATCATTACTTTATTTATGTACAATATATAAGATAGTTTAACGCAATCGATCAGAAAATGAAAATTGAATTATGAAAAGCTTTTTAGATCAATATCAGTCTTTTGAATATCTTACGGTATATTATACATATGGTCACCGTAGTATGACAGTAGAGTATTCGCATGATCGCTGCATTATGATAGTAGATCATAAATACGATCGGAGCTTTATGATAGTAAATCATACATATTATCGCTGTGTTATGAGTAGATCATACATGTGATCTCTGTGTTATGATAGTAGATCATACTTGTGATCACTACGTTATGATAGTGGATCATACATCTGAATTTTTTGAAAATTTGTCTAATGGATCTAATGGAATTTTTCATGAATCCTTCACAATTTTATAGAATATGAAAATCATTTTGTTACCATTTAAATAATTTTACGTCACGTATGTTTGGTTTATAGTGTAGTTTTTTTAAAGTAGTCAATCCACACAAAATTCTTTCAATACTTAAGTATTAGTGTTTGAACTAATTTCACGTAATTGTTAATTCTAATGTGAAAAAGTAAAATAACTTGTTAGTTAACTGGAAATAGATAAGATACTTTTGACTAAAAAAATATATCTTATCATTTAAAGCTTCGTAAGCCTGAATTATAAGATCTCAGCTTTAAGATTGGATTACCTTCAGTTTCAATGGAATTAAATTAAACTTCCGACTGATTGCGATAAACTGATTGTAAGGCTGAAAGGTTCGCGATTCGAGAAAACGTTGGATCGTGCATCTTGCAAAAAATAATAAAAATAATCATCATGTTCGACGAGCCGAAGTATTGAGTAAAAATCAATTAATACAAGGATCATGTGGAATGGTTTTTTGTGCTGTTGAAAACGACAGGGCTCGATCCAACGATATTTTTTTATATGAACGGCAATCGCTCGAGGGACCTGGACGAGACCGATGCTCATTTTGTCGATGTGATCCACACGGGCGCGGGGATCCTGGGACAGTGGGGCCCAAACGGCCATGCGGACTTCTATGTGAACGGTGGATCAAGTCAGCCCGGATGCGCGACAGCCTCCATTCTTCGTAAGTACCTTTATTGCTTACAATATCAAATTAGAGTCATTGTAACCACCTTTTTCTGGAATGCAGTAAATAATTAAATAAAATTCCGAAAAAATATAAAAAATGAAGGAGGGTCTGTAAATGTGTGTAGAGATAGTAATAATTTATTTAAAAATGTTAATTTAGAGGATGCGGAAGTCAACCTAAATGTTTTCGTTATTTTTGAGTAAAATAAGGTCTAAAGAAATAAAGGAAAAATTAGTAGACGATCAATAATTCCTGCATATTTTAAAAGTTCTTTTACTTATCTTTTAACGTAATTTGCCGTACTTCAACTCTACTTACAATGTAACCTTCACAAAAGTGGTCTGCCTAAAATAAAAATACGCGCATTATTCCATTGTGCTTAACATCGCCCGTAGCAGAGGAATAGTCCTCAATACAAAATTTAATTATTCATCGATTTTATTGTTTTATTTTTATTGTTACATAGGTAGCCGTGTCTCCACTTTTTTCAGTTCTTAGTGACAGTTGTTCACTTTCATACTACTATATATTCCTATAACATCACCCTCTTTGATTCTGCTACTCTGCTGCAGTCGAAAAAAATGATATTAATAAATATATACTTTTTGTGCTTCATTTGTTCATTACAGTTAACGTTAATTAAAGCCATTAATAAAACGTTAGAAAATCGTTTTGTTTCTTTACGTAATGAAGATGATATTGTACTAACCGTAAGTCTTTTTTTGTTATTATCAATAATAATAAATATCGCTATAGTTGTCCTCAATAAAAATTTTATTGCAGAAATCAATTCTTAAACAATGTTTTAAAAATGACAATATTTTTCTAACAAATCG
>UXGC01001279.1:0-27892 GCA_900480045.1 Eurytoma adleriae
TCAGAAATGACCTTAACCTGGGTAAAAAATATTTTATCTAAAAACTTATACACGTGTTTCGATACTTTTTGGACACCGTGTAGATACAAAAAATAAAAACAAATAGTTCACAAGACCTTTGTAATCAATTTTAATCTTATAAAATGATAAATCAGGTTATCGTATGGATAAATAAAACATCTAGATTTTTATTTAATTTCTTAATTATATTTACGAATAATTTATTGTTTTATACGATTTATAAAGAAGCAACAAGATTAAAAGATTTGATTAACGGAAATTTTTAATTACGTAAAAATACAACTTCATAATATTTTGGCAGCTATCAATTTTATCTCTTTACGTGAAAGTAAAATGATATGCTAATGTCTTTTAAATTAAGTTGAAAAACTCAATTAATATTTATAAGCATCAGAAGAAGAACATGTTTCGACACTTTCTTTTATATTGTATAACGTGAAAGTGTTCAATCGACTACTACTTTTAATAAAAGGTCAAAGTTCAAACAGATCAATCAATTCATAAAGTTTTCGGATTCACTCCCTCAGGCCATCACGGTAATTATAAGTGAACACACTCGAGTGTCAGTGAGATAAAAAGAAACAATATTATTCGCGATGAGTAATGGAATTTGACGACAATATTTTTCCTTTCGACAATCTGGTGACAGGAAATTAAATCATCGCAAAGCATTTTGAGATTAAGTGGTTACATAGAAAAAACTATTCATAAAGTTGAGTAATATCCTATAATTATTCTTAGAAACTTACCGAGGTAATAAAAAATAATTCACTTATCTTCGTACATTTCATCATTGAATCAGTGTACTATACTTTATACATTACAGCTTGAAATTATTTTTTTTTATTTAAGTAAATGAAGAAATAAACAATAAAAAATCTTAACTTCATCAGTCGTGATTGCAAAATTCACTAAAAAATCAATGAACATACACGAGAAAAGATCGCATTCATGCAAAAAATAACGTTTTCGCGATAAAAAGCACACATAAGAAAAGCCAAGAAAACTAAGACAAAAAAAGAACACGAACGTCCTTATTTTTTATCGTCGATAAAGGCGAACGGTACAAGCGCGAAGCGCTCGAGCAGGCCCGTAGATGGGCGAACCGATCGCGCATTAACGATCGCCGCGCGGAAATTAATGAAGAAGCGATGCGGGGTGATTGATCCCCGCGAAACCGCGGCACCATCCGTCATAGCCGCGCGCGTCGGCGACGATCTCGTAAATTGCTTTTGTTTCTGTCGCTCGTTAATAACGACGCGCCGTGGCCCGCGTTTTGAAATAGAGAAGGAAACCGATGATTTACCGTTGCGCGGAGCTCGCCGATCGCCGCACGGCCTTTTTCATTTATCGGGGCGCTATCCGACGAGCGGCGCGGACGTAGAAGGCAAGTACAAGGAGCCGAGGAAATCTGAATTTTTCGTAGCACCCGGGAAAAACAAGAAGATCGGATGAAAAATTACGTGGCTTTAGAAGTCTGTTGTTTATAGTTTTGAGTCGGTGCCGGCTGCTGAGGTATGATTTATCAGCAACGCTGGACAAATTTTATATTCTCGTTACGCTTGTGTCAAGCGTTGGTACTTCATTTGTTTACTTCAATATAGTGTTTTTAGAATTTTTGCTGTCATGTACAATAATTAAATTACTGACAGTATACGAATTAAAATACGAAAAAACCAAAGTAGTAGAGTCTAATACTCAACATTTTTAGATCCACACGACATCGAAGATTTATCTGAATAAATACCCTTACGAAAATATTCTGTGACGCGGGGCGAGGACGTCGTGGAAAATTCTTAATCTTGCCTTGCGGCTACTTTGCTATTTAACTAATCATGCACTTTCTGCCCCGAAGATTTCGCTTTGCCGCCGTCATCTCGCACACAAAAGGAGTCGGTGTCCTCCACGGCTCGACTAGCTGTAGCCGTATACGGGCCGGTCCGGATCAGGGCAGGTTAGGACAGAGCGATTTTGGTCACACCTTTTTAATACTAAGAACGGCACGCGGGCCGCATTTATTAACACCAATTATTTACAAGATGCTCCCGCTGGAGCTGTGGGCTAAATGCCATACACAATCGCATGATCGTGTCCTCCGCGAGAGGTAAGCGAGCGTGGGGGACGCGCACTTTATCGTCTTTCGTTTGCAACGCGATTCGTGATGCGACTGGTCCTTGCGTGCTTCGCCGCTGGAGGTTAGAAGGAGAGAGAGACTTACGTCGCAACGCTGGGCATGCGGCGCGGGCCTCTCCCCACTCTTCGCGCCCTTTCGGCGCTAATTGTCGCGCCGCTCCGCTTAGCACTATGGAGGGAGACGCGAATATACCTGTACCTGTCTTTCTCTCTCGCGTTGTCGGGTGTCTCGAAAGAGGTCTTACCGCAGTTTCGGGTGCGTTCACGTATGCGCGCGTCTCCTGACGCCCTTTTAGGAGTAATTGTGGCGCGCGATTTCCATGTCACAATCCTATGGGATTTCATATAAGTTTTTCGCGCTAAAAATCCTACAGGATTTCATATAGGTTTTCCTACAGGACTTTTTTTTCCTACAAAAATTTTGCAGGAGATCCTACAGGAGGTGATCCTATAGGATTTTAGCATGAAAAACTTATAGAAATTCCCATAAGATTCTTATAGGATATTTTCATAAGCGATAGACTAAAATTTTGTGCTAACTTTTACGACAATATTTCATCTTTTACAAGACGTAGAAGCGTGTAGATAACTCTCAATTTAGTTACAGATACCCACAAATATAAATGTGATGATTGTTTGTAGTTACCAAAAAATTAATGTGAGTAGGTACACAAGGAAAGGAAGGATGTGACATTCAGAAAAAATAATAACTGTTATCGTTAATGCGTCATGCGAACTAGTCACTTCGTAGAAATGAGGCTAAATATTGTTTTCAAATCAATCTCCAAGACAAATTATTCATAAAAAATCTTAATGCGATACTAATAGGTACCTGTATCATTACTACGCCTTAATTGGAGATATCTTATTATTATCTTCTTTAAAAGAAATTAAAATTTTTTTCAGACACAACGTTCCAAATTAAAGTAATTTCCTCGTCCAACACAAAGGTAACGATGACCACTTCTCCATCCCATCTGAAAGTACAATATACTCCGTAGCTACCATCGCAAAAAATTGAAAAATAAATTTACCCACATAAATTTATCCACCACTAGAAAACCCATCCCACTGGGTAAAAATGCCTAATGCCATTAGACGAACAAAAGGAGCGAATCGCGTAAAACCCGATCGAATCCATAAATTCAACGCGCTGCTCTTCAATTAAACCCCGGCGACGACGAACTGTTAGATAACTCGACGCGCGCATCCACCGCGTCCGAGTTAAAAAAAAGGATCAACGCAGCCAGAAAAAGCCGGGGTACGGACGCGGTGCAACCACCGGTTCGCGATTCCGTGAACTTGGCCGGGGCTCGGCGCGGAAAAACCGGCCGGCGAGAAACCGGCTAATGAGCGCCGCGGTCGATCGCCGCGAAAAAGCGGCTGCGCGCGCGCGCCGATAAATAAATTCATAAAGGCCGCGAGAGCCGAGCCCCGACGCCTTTTTGCCGCTTCCGATACGCGCGGCATCGCTAATGCCGGGCTCGCGGAATTTCGCCCCGCGCGACGAGAGAGTTTCGCGCGTGAGACAACTCACCAAGCGATCGACGGAGGTGACGAGGAGCGAGCGTGAGTTTAAAGAGTTATGAGGGGGGCGCGCCGCGCAGGGAAGTCGCCGCGCCAGCAGGTGCGGATTCTTTTAATTCGACGGGTCGTGGGTGGCTACGCAAGTTAGATTTGTAGTCGGAGGCATTTCCTGGGTGCGCGATGAGTTTCCTGCGCGCCAAGTGAATTTAATTTTTTGTTTTGTTGGATTTGCTGGTGCACGGACTAGTAAATCTTCGGGTTAATGCGATGGATGATTCACCAGAAGACTGATACTTGTTTGGGTCACGGATTTTTTTTAAACTTTGAGAACGGTTTTCTTATATCAAAATATGAAGAAACCTAAATAACATCGTCGCTCCAAAGTAAGAAGGTATTAACTCACAATCTGGTTGAAGAAGATACCAACTCAAAATCCGGTTGAAGAACGTACCATCCCAGAATCTGGTTGAAGAAGGTCCTAACTCAGAATCCGGTTGAAGAAGGTACAAACTCAGAATCCGGTTGAAGAAGGTACGAACTCAGAATCCGGTTGAAGCAGGTACGGTACTAACACGGAAGCCGGTTGGGGAAGGTACCACCTCAAATCACTCCGAAAAAGGTACTAACTCAGAACCTGGTGGGAAAAGGTACCAAATCAGAACCCGAAGTGAAGGGTACCAAATTGCGCACGTTTCTTGACTCCGATGAAACTTGCCAATACTGCCAAAACATTTTTTATGAATTTTTATTTTCAGTGTACAGTTTCTTTTTAATCGAATTCATATTTTGATTGTTGATGACCAAAATGTCACTCTTTTGATCACCGACGATTAATGAAGCAATTGCCATTCTACGATTATAGTTGCTCAAATCATTAAATTTCATTGGAAATTAAAAATACTGTTCTGACGTGATTCATTGTGTGTAAAATAAAATATATTAAAAAGAATACTGCCACTATAATTCTGAACTTTCACAACCGTTTAAGATCAGCAAAGTGTTTGGAGAAGGCTATTAATAGTTCGCTAAAGAGTTTACAGCATCACGAGTACTGAGCTAAACATCTTATTTTAGCCACTATTTCTCTCTAAATGTCTGCACATTTACTAAATTTATCATACTAAGTTGCGTGATTTTCTTCACGGAAGCATTTATAGCATAAAGGATGACCCCTTTAGTTATAAGTTTTGGCCACAAAGTAAAATAAACACTTTTAAATGTATACTTTTTCACTTCTTTCACTTATGATGACAATTTGAATGAGATTTCGAATTGATTTAGTAAACTCTTTAAATTTATCAGTTCCTTAAATCCACACACAGGGTATTGGTACCGGTCATGTATCGCAACCTACTGTTTCATCACGGCTTTAGTCTAAACTTATTATGTCATTATAAAAAAACAATTCCTTAAATGTTGCAAATGCAGTTTTCGAATTTCGCGCGCTCGAAAACAAGTACCAATAAATTTGTTTTCGTAACACGACATCATCATCTTATTTAAGAAACTATTGAATTTAACATAGAGCAACAAGACACGAACTATTGAAATTCCTGACAGAGTTTTTGCACAACGTGAAAAGTGATAAGATCGTAAAACACCTGAGCAAATCGTACGTGCTTACAATCTAGATACCTACACCTATAAAGACAGGTTTTTATGACTCGAGAAAAGCCACAACGGTTACTTTGCCGATTTCTACAAATACTTTAAAAACCCAAACAGGCTTACATTTTTTTTCTATATTTTCACCCAAGCGCCAAGTTAAACCTATATTTATGCAAAAACGAACAAGATAAATAAAAAAAAAACCACAAAGTTCGCCGCGAGCACCAGGCCCCAACACAGGTCTCCATAAAAATGCACCGAATCATCGGCCCCTCAAAAGCGGCGCGAGCATTCGCCGCGAAAAAAATTCGCGGAAACAACGTCGGCGGCCTCATCTACATGCCGCGGGGTGTAGAGCGAAAAAGCCGTCGGCGCATTTCTCCCCGCGCGCGCGCAGCGACCTCAAAAACGCGCGCGCGGCTCGCATTGACTTGCAAAGCCGTCGGCGAGCGGATACTCGCCGGCGCGAATCTTAATATCCTCCTGCTGCGGCGGCTCGGATGACGAATTCGCGTCACGGCGCGCGCGGACCGGCAAAACCTCGCGATCGGATGATTTTTGACGCGCCGCATCAAAAATCGACGCTTTATTAGATAAGCGATCCGGGTCTGCGTTTTTGCGCAGCGGGTACACTCGAACCTCGTTTTTTTTCCTCCTCGAGAGCAGTCGCTTCATCGGCGTAATTGGCCCCTAAGTGCTTTACCGATCGGAAGGAAAAAAAATCGGTCGGTTTGTTTAGCGCCCGATTCGGCTGGACCGATCGAGATCGATCGAGAGGCGTGCGAGGGAAAAAAAATCGCGCAAGGTTGAAAAAGCGTAATAACCGGATTTTTATTGGGCTTTTAAGATGGGATTGTTAGTTTTACCGATTATAATTTATGCGCGATACGCTTTGCGAGGAATAGAATAGAAAGAAATAGATCGTGATTTATCGTGTAAATCGACATACCCATTTGGACTTATTATTTTGTCAATCACACAGCTTACCTAAAACAAAAAAAGACATTCATAGATGAGTATGATTATTTTACATGTGTATATAATTTATATATAAGTATATAATTAAAAAGAAGTAATAGAGTATTTCATAACTAGTGCGCAAAGCAGGTGCTTCTGGTACGAGATGTAGAGCTTTGCTCACGGAGTGTCAAAATTATTATACAAAATTCGATTCCTAATTATAACAATATTATAATAATAAGAATTCAATTTCCTAATTATAAAATTTTAAACCTCATCTCATTCGCGCTAAAAATAAACGCATTCTTAATCACGAATCGTAAGTGTTACTTCAAAGCCTTTAAAAAACAAATAGAAGAACAATCACGCAGTAATAAATTAACAGGAAGGTGCGATGAGAAAGTAAGTAAATAAACGAAGGGAGGGATATACACAACCGTGTCAAGGCAGCGAAAGTTCGAGGAGGCGTCGAATTCGTCGGCGTCCGTATAACTTTTTTTTTATCGCTCCCGATCGATCTTCGAGCGGCTCTTTCACGCGGACAAAGGAAAGCCTCTCTCACCTCGCCCATTTCTCGGGCGACGAGAGAGAGAAAGAGAGAGAGAGAAAAGGAGGAGAGCCGCGCTCGTGCGCTATTAATCGGTAGCGCGCCCTAACTGTTAAAGGTCGCGAGTTACGCAACGGGGGAAATCGTGCGCGCGGCGCGTCCGTAAGGGGGTCCTTTCTGCCGAGCTGCGCGCTCGGTAACGGGAACTAATTAGCCATCGGAGGCGAGGAGGGTATCGCTCGGTTTCTCCTAATGCGGCGCGCCGCAGTGGGAAGGTGCAGAGAGAAGCCGCGGGGAGATAGCTTCATTTGGTCGATGCGAGCGACGAGGTGTTGGGCACGTGGATTTTGTTAATGAGCAGGGATTATTCATTTTTGATGGAAGGTTTGTGTATGTTCAGTTTTTTTCATTTAGCGATTTATTCGTTTGTTTTTATAAGGAGGTAAGTTATGGATTTATATATTTTTCAAAGCGAAAGTGTACGGAAATTGGTTAGCTCTTTTGACATCGATGATCCGATTTTTTGGATATTTTCTGCCGATTTCTCTAACTGGTCGTTAAATAAACGAAGGACATCAGAAAATCGATTCATCGATGAGAGAAAATTAATAGATTTTCATGAGGGAAAATTAAACATATGTGTTCCCGATAAAGTCAGGAATTTGCGGCCAAAAGAAGAAATAAAACACCTGTTTAATTTCAAAGATGTTGACCATCTATTATCGTTTTTGTATCTATCGCAACGATTCGGGGCGACCGGAAAGCAACAATTGACTTGACCAATAAATATTTTCTTCATGATTCATGAAGATCTTCACTCCTAATTTACATATTAATATCGATTTACGAAAACAATTGCCTCATTTGTTTAAAATGATGCAATACCTTTTTTTCTTATAGTAAAGTTCTTGAACTTTTCCAAGTAGACTGCAAAATTAATTTGTTTTGAGTATCAACCAATTAAGTACTATAATTAAACCCTGTACCATGCGAAATGAAAGACTTCAAATACATATACAAGAAGATATATAAAAATCAGGTAAAAAAAATTTGACCTTCAGGTATCCTTTTCGTGGCACCGTGCGGTCATGTCAATGTCGGAACTACGCGCGAGCGAACTCGAGCGGTGTCCGAATCCAAAAAATGCCGGGGCTGAAATTAAGCTTACTGTAAAAGTATGATTTTCTTTTTAAGTAACGCCGATCGCTATCTAAGTGTCCGAGGTAAGATGAAGAAAAAAACGAGGCACGAGGCTCTGCGCGAAGAAAGGCGAGAGCACAAAGGAGGACGGGATCCGATCGGTATACGGGCTCACGCATTGCTCGCTGCCTCTCCCGGGCTTCGACAGCGAATGAAGGATGTATGTGGGTTTCAACGGCTAATTAAGTCATTTGCCGCGACAGCAGTTTAAGAGCGAGGATTGATTCCTGCGCGCGCGATCCGATTCCAACGGAATTTCTCTCCTCCCCCCTCCCCCTCGCTCAGGTGTATGACGCACGACCGCCGTGAGAGAATGGACCGGCGTCGATTATTTATTGGATTATTACCAATTAATTATAATGATCCACCGAGCATCGTACCGAGCGCGATCCGTTTTTTTTTCTCCGGTAAGTGCAAGTACCTACTCTGGAGAGCTCTCTTTTTTTCACGGGAGTGTTTAGAAGTTCCGTTAACAATCAAATGACTAATAGCTCAATCCTGTTAGGTGTAATGCGATTAGGTACGATTTTTTGTTAGTTTAACCGAAGCTTTGGCTGGCTAGCATCAACATGATTTTTTTGTTAGTTTAACCGAAGCTTTAGACGCGATTAGCGTGGAAATATTACGCAATGCCGATTTTTTACCGATCGGCTGTAATTATTTATACCATTCCGAGGCTAATTCAAAGTAACTCGATGATCGTAAATTCGAGAAAGCGAAACAAAGGACCGACGATATTTTCAGTTTGTTTCTGGAAACTCGCGGTACGTGACTCTCGGGCGGGATCGGGTCAATGCAAATTGGGGCCTCGCGGCAACAGCGCCCCCATTCATATTCGAATTCGCGAAAACAGTTGTGTCTGCGGCATAATAATGCAAGCTTTGAAATATTCGCCCGCTCGAGGTGATATTTTTCGAACGTGAGTAACAAAGCGATCGCCGAGCCGAAAAGTAAACGACCGGCTGTCCTGAAATTTGCGTTATTCATACGATTCCCTCGTTATCGCGATTAATTTATTGAAAAAGAGAGACATTCGAGAGGAGAACAAAAAATACGATGATCCGTACCTCTACCTGACGGTAAAAATGAATCTCTTAATTCAATATCGAAAAGCAAGTGCGACGGGCTGAATGGAGGGTTCCGTGCGCATCGAAGTCAAATACTTTATGGTCGTAAAAATCGATGACCTCCGCGAAGGTTGAGGGGATCTTGTATGGGGCAGTGATCGATGCGCGACCCCAATTAAATGCAATCAGAAGGACCAATTTTGTCTCCTCCGGGCACGAAATAAATCAACAAACATCCCCGGCACGGCGGTGCGCTCCCAAGCGAAAAACTTTGTAATCTTCGCGGAACCCACGTAAAATTATACATTTCTACAGTGTGCACACGCGCTCCGCCATATTTTATCCGATCGATTTGCCGATGCGTGCAAATCGTTACTTCGCATTGAATGTTTCAACAGCGGATTAAAAGATTGATTACTTTTATAACAATTTATAGCCTTTTTTTCATTTATTGGGTTTTTTATAAACTAAAAATGTGACTAGATAGAAAATTTATAAAATTGTTATTTTTATTTTAATTCTTTCCCTTTTTTATAGTATAGTATTCATTGCTTACGATTAGGGCCTAACAGATTAATTAAAATACTTAAAAAAATGTTGCTTTTTAATTGTTTTAGTTAACATTTTAATACAGGAACCGGTACCATAAATATTTATTTATGTTATTTACATAAACGGTCATTACTCCATAATTACAACAAGAATAAATGAATCAAGTATATTTCTCATCACTGGTAATAATCACGTGATTTTTAACATTAGACATTGTTTTATCAGGCATCTTAAGACAATAAAATTCGGCCATAAAACCGTCCAGAAGTATTTCATTAAATTCAACTTCGTCTTATTGAAAGAAAAGGAACACTCACCACGAGGATCCTCGAAAATAATCTTATCGAAGTGAATAAAGGCGCCGGTAAGAGGTGCAGCGATGGGCAATAAAAATAAAAATTTCCGAGATAGCGACCGAAAAGAAAGGCGCACCTGAAGTTTCGGCCACCGCCCGAGCGCTCGTAAACAGCCGGCGGAAGCCTCGTAAAGATAGGGCCGCCGCCGCCGCTTTTTTTTTACCTCCGCACCGAAAGATGCACGTTGCATACCTCGCGCTCGATGAAAGAAAAAAAAAGGCAACCTGCCTCGAGAAGGGCTTTCCTCGGACGAAAAACCGAGCGGCGCACAATTTTTCTCCGGCATCGCGCATTATTTCCTGGTACACGCGGCGACGCTTCCGGGAATCTTTTAATTGGATCGCGCGGTTGTTTCGTTAGGCGCGCATCTGCAATTTGCCGGCGGGCTCGAACTTTTCGGGGAAATGGAAATTGCGCTTTCGCGCTAAAATCGTGCTGATAATGTACATACGCTGGCTTAGGGGCGATTAGGATCGTTAAGCGAATTGAGAAGAAAAGTGAAAAATAATCGACGTATTTTTTTCTTTTTTCAATTTAATGTTTACTAACAAATGTATTGTACGTGACGTCACGAACATACACGGTGTCCAAAAAGTATCGAAACACATGTATAAGTTTTTAGATAAAATATTTTTTACGCAGGTTAAGGTCATTTCCGAAGTAACTTTTGGCGCTGGATCTAACGGTGACCTTGGTTTTGACCTTGTCAGTGACCTTCAAGGTTATTTCAAGGTCACCTTCATGTTTTTAAATGTAAGACCATTTTTTGATTTCAGCTTCTGAAAGAGCGGGAAATTTTACGTTGAAATAACCTTGAAGGTCATCGCCAAGGTCAAAACCAAGATCACCATTAGATCCAGCGCCAAAAGCTACTATGGAAATGACCGTAACCTGGGTAAAAAATATTTTATTTAAAAACTTATACAAGTGTTTCGATACTTTTTGGACACCGTGTACACACGATATACTGTCGGTCACGATATAGATATACTACTGTGTGAATCGTGTATGGTCATAATGTCATCGTCAAATTCAAAGATCGATATCTTTTTTAATAAACATTATATTATTGAAAAAATATGTGTCGATTATTTTTCAATATTTTAACAGAAGGATGTAACGAAATTTTTAACTTTTCTTCCCAATTGATTTGTTAGATATATTACGAGGTGGGTTTTTATTGCAAATGGAGATTTTAAATTTAAATATGATTAAATCGAATTTTATTTTAATGCTGCGTAAAAAATGTAATAACATTGGGAATTTCTGCGGATGCGAAACTCAAATTAGTGGAGATCACAGCTGAGAATAGGAATAGAAATGTTATATAGGGAACAGACGAAATTTTACGAAGGAGTATTAAATTTTTATGCTCATTTTTTACGTTCATGTGTCGAAACTTTAAGAGGATCGACAATACCTATAACATGAACGCCTCGTAAAGTTCCAATTGGCGAAAGCGTCCGCGGGTCATTTCACGAAAAAATTTGTGTCGGAAATTTTTAGGAAACAATAACCTTTGCGATATAGAAATCGAGGCCCGCCAATAAAACGGATGTTTCGCGAAAGTAATAAAAGTAGATAACCATTCCCCGGTGAGCCGTGCCAATAAATTTGTATGCAAACTCCTGAGCTAATTTTATATTTATTTTTTTCATCCGAGTTTCGAAATTCCACGAAAGAAATACCTTCTGCTTTCAACAATTTAAATTTCATTTATTAAAATGCGATCACCTTATAACACAACAATGAAAAATGGAATGTTACAAATTATCTCTCTGCGCTCGGGTGACAAATACGACTGATGTGAAATTACTTGTTTTGAGCAGGATATTTTTTTCAATTTAATAACTAACAAGAGAATTAGATTTAAAATAGTGTATAAATCGAAATATGTTGAATAATCCTCAGAAAACAGGTGCTCTGCGCACAGAGGATGAGTACAAAAAGTAGTATATCGTGCACGAAGCGTTAAGTAAATTTTATTTTTGATCCCAATCAGTTTTTGACATTACAAAAATGTATCGTACATAACAAACGCTTCATTAAGAAAGCGAGAAATAAGAACACGTAACGAAACAATTTTGATTGAATCAACAAAAAACACGTTCCGAGTTTTCAACACGCTCCAAGAAGCTAATTTCCTCGCGCGGTGAATAATTAATGAGGACGTCACTGGACTTCATATCAAAATTAACATTACCGCATAGACCTACGAAGCCAATTAAATCAGCATATCAGCCACAACAAACCAGTCGAAAAGTTACATCACCGGATCCCCCCTGGAAAACCTACGAGCATCCCGCGTCTATCCGCGCGATCCCCGTCTCCCTTAATGAATTCCCGCGTCCAAATGGGCCACGCGCCTTCGTCGCCCGGTGTACTCCAGGCACGGAGGTCGCGCGCAATTAGCGCGGCCGTGCAGCCGGTGCTTTATCCGCGCGCGGGGTCTCTCTCTCCCGCCGCCGTCCGAAACCAATCGCATCGATCATTGAAAAGCCGCGACGGCCGGTTTCTCCGGGGCGCTACCGGCGCTCGACCATGCCTGTCCGCGCGGCTCGATTGTTTTTACGTCGCTCCAACCAAGTGGAAAACTCGTTTCCTGCCGAGGCAGCTGATCCGAGAGAAAGAGAGAGAACGACACGTAGAGATGGAGCGAGAGGGAGAAAGACAGAGCGATGAAGAGAGAGAGAGAGATGTAGGTATACGGGGGCGACAAAAAGTGCGAGGGCATTTTTCCGAGGCCGAGAGGTGCACCGCGGCTTTCTTCTGTCCCGCGGTGCCTGCCACGGGGGCGTCGACATTTCCTGCGAGTTCTTTGCCGGCGCTGCGCGCGGGTATATACGCCGGTATCTCCAGCTCCGGGAGTCTCGGTTTTCTCGCGGGCCGATCGGCGCGGTCTTTGATTTCCGGCGAAACGAGGCGACGCTTTTAGCGCGCGCTTATATATCTTGGAAAAACGTACGATCGGCCGGGAGAGTGGTATGCTCGAGTTCACGTGGCTTTTTCCTCTTTTTTCAAGAGGATAGTGTTTCGTTGTTTTATTTGCTGGGGGCAGGTATTGAATGGATAGTTTTTTGAGGAACAAATTTAATTTTAAAATTGATAATTTATTCAATGGGGTAACGTTTGCAGTAAATACGATATGCAAGTAGCTATAAGTGTCTACCTAATCCGGTTGCCTTACATATTTTATACTCAAAAATTGCACACTACGTATGCAAGTAGGTTGCACTTTTTCACTGTTTGACAGTCAGTCTTATTTCGTTTAGAATATAACGTAATAAAATATTTGAAAGTACCTCAAATAATTATGCAGTGCACATATTTCTTAAACAATTTTCAAGTTTCTTTTCTGTTTTTATGCATTTATTTTCATATTCAACGCTATTCTGTTAAGACAAATATTTCAAAGAGATGAGACGTGTGTGTTGACAATTCTTTAATCATAAAATTTAAGAGGCAGATTAAAATAAAATATTTATTATGATAAATGCATTGTTATTTTTTAACGAAAAAAGTATCGATATTTTATAATACATACAGGGGAAAATTAATAATACTTGTAGCTGAGCTAATGAACCCGTGATGGAGTCAATGACAAAGATTAAACGCACGATGAGGGATTATGAGACAAAGACTGATCGTCCTGGTCGACGCGTCGAGGAATTCATATTTCGAATTTTTCACCGGTGGCGCATTAATTATCTTTAATTAGTTGCCGATATCATCCTAAATACACGAATTACTTATCAGGTCAATATTTCTCTTTCCACAAAAATTCACCTCGACGCTGGCACCACTCGACAGCATGAAAGGAGCCACAATGTACATATAAATCTAACGAAAGGTGAGAATTACGATTTTACGAGCGGTTAATATTCATTTTACCCGGTGAATTCAATTTACATACCACGGCCCGCACAAAGCCGCACAATTCACACGTCGATTAAGCCATAAATATCCAGCCTTTGTTCGTTCGAAAAAGAAATCACCATCAAACAAAATTGACTTCCCCAAAGCTTGAAATATGATCCACCTCGGTCGCGCCGATCATTTATAAGCCCTCCTCCCCCCCATCGAAATTACTCCTCCCGCCTCCCCCGAGCCCTTTTGTAAAAAAGGGTAAATATTTGCGACGGCGTCCGAAAAAAGAAACGCCGATTTCCCAACGAGTGATATACGATACCCCGGCGTGGGTGCGGCGACGGCGAAAAAAAAGGTGCCTGCAAAATCATATTTGTCCAGAGAGGGAGAAAGAGAGAGAGAGGGAGGGAGAGAGAGAGAGTCCCGGGAGAGGAGATAAAGGATTACGAGACGAAGACGAAGTGGACTAGGGACAGTTCGCCGAGAAATTTTGCTGGCGCGAGGTGGAGGAGAGGGGGAGAGCCCCGCAGGCTCCCGCCGACCTTGGAATCGAATGTCGGAGAAAGATGAGCTGCGAAATGAGCGGCCGATTTATCGCCGGCACCGCCGCGTGTGTGGCTGGGCTCTCGGATCTGCGCGCACCCCTCGCCGTTTCGACTTTCGCTCTCGTTTCGTTCCTTTTGCATTTTAGGCTCGCGAGTGCGCGCGCGCACCGGGAAACCTCGCGCCGTTTTACACGATCGCTCATTTTACCGTCTTCCCTCTTTGTTTTTTCGCCTCCTCGCGCGGGATGAACCGATCAGTGCCTTTACTTGTTTATTTGGAAAGTCAAACGGGCTTGAAAAACGCAAATGCGAGACGTTAAAAAAGGTTGAAATATGACACAATAGGTTCTTAAATTTATTTATCTCTAAAATTTTGTATTTCATTATGTGACAATAACTCTGCACCTACAAATCTTAAAAAGTACACCAAAAAAGAAAATAAAAGAAGATGAAAAGACCTTTAATTTGAGAGGCTGTGCGTTAAAAAAGCTTTATTTTTTCAAAAGTTACGTATAGTTAAATATGAGTATTAAAAGTATCGTGGCAATGTCTTTAGCTTTGCTTATTCAAGTTTTTTGTAATTTTTGGTGCTCGTATTTAACTGTACATAATTTTTTAAGCAATTGATATTTTTTAACACACAGCCTCTCAAATTAAAGATCTTTTTCTCTTGTTTTATTTTCTTTTTTGTTGTACTTTTTAGCATTTGTAAGATCAGAGTTATCGTCAAATAATGAAATTTGAAATTTTAGAGAAAAATAACGTTAGGGACCTACTGTGTCAAAAAGAGAAGTCCTAGACTCTAATATTTTGGCTTTCTTCATATTCCATCCAACAAAGCTTTCTCTATCAGTTTTCACGATAAATCTTTTTTTTTTTTAATTTTTTTAAAGATACAAATTCAACATTTCTTCACCCACTTTGCAGGTGATCTTCACCAGGACCTCCCAGTTTCTCTTGTAACTTCCAAGTCTCGAAAAAACGGCAAATTAAAATTCGGCTATAGACCACTTAGGGGCACGAATTTTCGTGCCTGCCGAGCCTCATAACGAAAGTGGATAATTATTATTAGGCGTCTGCTTGGATTTCGTGAAGGCGAGGGTGTATAGTGTTTAGGGCTCAAGCATCCGGGACGGGTGATTAGGACGCATTTAGAGTTTTCTTCGAACCTTTTAACATCCTTTTAGTTAGCCAATGCCGAGCTATTAATTTTCGACGATTGTTGCTCCAATTTGCCTATCATTAAATTTAAATAATGTGTTTTCACTACTTTTTTTGCCTTGAATGTCTTAAACGATTTCTTGAAGTGTCAATCTGTACATTTAAATACATAGAACGATGTTCCCCTTTGTTCATTAAAAAAAATTTATCGTGATGATACAATGAAACATCCTTGAGAAATTAAATAAAACAAAGAATAAAAAAATATTTTGTTTATCACTTAACACACTCAAAGTAAATTGGAATGTACATAGCACATTTCGATCTTGTTTTACTTTCCTAAATTAATATGGTAACTAAAAATATAAACATATTGACCTGTGAAAATTAGTATTAAATAATAAAAAGCTTAAAAATTGCTAAAAATGATCGTAAATTTTGTGGACATTTTTTTAGAATCATTTCTTGCAGGAAACAAATTCACATCCCGAAAGATTTAACTAGTCAAACCACCAGGTAATGATGTAACAAGCCACCCTTAAAAATCAAAATTAAGTTCAAACAAAAAGAAGCTCATCACATTTTTACCCACAAAAAGAATGTAAGAGCGGCGTAATAGCAATCACCTCGTAATGGCGCTGCAATTCATAATATCAATTAGCCGAATTGCGCTGGAGCGAGCCAAAAGCGGCGGCCATTAGTCCCGCGCGGACTTCCGCGAGCGGCCTCGCTCGAAACAATAAAAGGAGACGATCGCCGGCGTAATTAAATTTATTTCTTCGAGCGCGCCCTTAATTGTCCGTCGAATTTTTCTGCTCGCGGCGCCCTAACGGTACACATCCCCCCCGCGTCTCCCCGCCCCTCGCGATCTCGCGCCTGGATTCTTGCCTTTTTGCCCGAGCCGTGAGGCCTTATCTCCGCCTCCATCCCGCCGAGGCAGCAACGCCTAGAACAAGGTCAAGGCGGAACTTGGGCGGACGCACGCGTAGGGAGAGAGCCTTGAGAACGCATTATGACGCGGCGCGGAGGTGGTCCATTTTTTTCGATTTTTAACGCTCCGCCGACACGGGGGCGAGTGGTACTCTTTTCAAGAGATCATTTTTAACACCGATGTTTGTGTTTTTATTTACCGTCGGCGGAGGTTTCTCTTTTATGGGGGTTTTCTTGTTTGAGAAGTGATTTTCGAGAGAAAAATCGGTATCGATCGGTAAGAACCCTGCATTTTAATAGAAGAAATCATGTAGTTTAAAGTTTGTAGATTTAGTCACGGAGAGAAATCCACTGGTAAATTTTACATATTAAAACTTTTTCCGAAAAATACACAGGATCCATACTAAAAATAACAATAGTAGATAAAATTTGTCAGGTTAGGACTCTATGAAAAAATTGAAAATTACAATAATTCACTACACGGACTTTATTTTAGTTCGGTAACTTCTGCTTCACTGTCTAATCTTGTTTTAACATTCGAATTGGTTCTGGAGCATAAGATCTACTAACACCATAT
Organism: Eurytoma adleriae; assembly: GCA_900480045.1. NCBI lineage: Eukaryota > Metazoa > Arthropoda > Insecta > Hymenoptera > Eurytomidae > Eurytoma > Eurytoma adleriae. Next base: position 17,052 of record UXGC01001279.1, read on the forward strand.
ATTGACGAAATAATAGACAGCGAAACGGAAGTTACCGAATTAATGCCCGTGCAGTGTACCTTGTAAATTTATGGAAGGATTTCTCTTCGTGTTGAAATAGAACATATATGTAAATAAGGTGAGAAATAAAATACATCATCTTTTAATCATACCCTTGAAAAAAAAAATACCGGTCCTTATGATTACTCAATCCTATTTGGAAAGAGAAAAAACCAACTTCACCAATAACTCAAAAATCCTAATCGCTCGTCGCCGATATGAAGTTATTAATAACCTCGCGGATGGTTACGAAATTATCAATCATCGAAAGAACGCGGCAAAAGCTCCTCCAAATTCCAAACTCGGTACAAAAAAGGCGGGGAATCCGTGTAACGCGGAGATCGGCGATCCTTTTATTTACTTTTAATTAAAGGCAATCCGCCGTAATTGTTTTTAATTGAAAGCGATTTTGCGCATGCCCGTCTAATTGCGGTCCGACCGAAAAACAGTGGTGGGGGAGGGGGGAGAACACAGCGGTGCAATGAGAGAAACGGTTGGAGGCTCCAGGCTGGCGCGGTCCGGGCCCCGAAACTCGCCGGCGCGGCCGAGCGGCGCGTTATCGGTAAGCGTCGAAGGGGCGACATGGTCGAGCGACGACCGGATATTTGTGCCGCACCGCACGTCCCTGCGCGATTTTGCGCGGTGGATGCACTCTCCCATTTTCCCTTTATTTAAAAAAATATATTTTTTATATTTCTTCCGTTCAGAAAATGGTATATTTCAGTACCATGATGTATTTAAGAGTTCTATAGTATCGATATAAAGAGTGATTTTTTTGAAAATTGGACTAGCTTAAAATATTCCGAATTAAGTTAGTAAGTGCTTCTATCGTTCCGAATTGGTATAAAGTACAATGCTTAACGGTCTTACGGAATTTTATTATTCGTTTATTGCCCCCCTCCCCTCTTTCGGGGGGGAGGGGTGGAGGTCTGATCTTTGGGGCTTGCTATTTTCTTAAAAATTTTAAATAAATAAACACATCTAAACATCGGGACAAACACACGAAACGAAGGACAAGGACGGGACAGCCGCTTGCAGCAGCCGGTCATTTTTAAAACAAGGGATGGGAGGAACACTCCTACCCACTCCCCTCCTCAGTAAATTGTGGAACCCCGCTCACGTGTTCCACGTAGATTCGTAGTCCCGGGACACCGAACTGAGGAGACCCATGACCCGTTCGTTGCAGGCGTTCCATCCACCAAGGGCGCCCATGATGAAAGCCTTCTCCCTGACGTCGTAGCCAAGGCCCGTCAGTTGATCAGCTAAGGCTGATACTTCGTTAGCTTCTGCTGACGGGCTTGCTGGAAGACTTCCAAACGATTTTCGAATGGAATGGCTACTTCGATCAGGGTAATGCAGCGGCTGACTTCGTCGCGATGGACGATGTCAGGTTTTAAGGTCGCCACAAGGCTGTGGACTCCGTCGACGGTGCGGTTCACCCGCACGGTCCCGGGGCATCTAATGGCTTTAACCAGTCTGTCTTGCACGTTGCCCGATAAGCTCTTTACTTATCTATACCAATTCGGAACCATAGAATCACTTATTAACTAAATTACGCATTAGGTCGAAAAGCTGTGCTCTGGATGGTGGGGTTCTCTATTCCACCGCCTGTTGGATCGCTGAATTCTATGCCTAAACATAGATTCGACGTTCCAATAACACATAAAGCCACCAGCCCATCTGGGTGGCTAAACGCCTGATGTAAATCCGGTGGAGCCTTACTGAGGAATCCACTCTACCGGTTGAGGATGAAACGCCATTTAATCATTTTTGTTAATCGTTCCTTGCGAATTACACCATCCCGTGGGCTCTAGGGAAAAAGTGGCTTTTAAATGAGTGTGTTACGTAAGACCGGTAAGCCCTTTACCTATCTATATCAATTCGGAACGATAGAAGCACTTATTAACTAAATTTTCAATCACCATACCACTCAGGCGACATATATAAAGCTGAAACAGTTGATCCATTAGCAGGACCCATATCCATTTTTTAGTTAGAAAATGATCTTGTAATGGACATTATTAATGTTAAATAAAGTTTCGAAAAATCGATAGATTTAAGATCAAAATGTGACCAGTAAAACTAGTTGTTATCTGGCCAATGACTATTAACATGACTGATCTGGGACTAGCACTCGAAATTTCCACCAGAATAAATGAAAAATATTTAAAAAAAGGTATGCACTCTAAAACAAGTTCATTAATTTACCTTAAAACTTACATTACGGAATCCCTAAACGCACGTAAATTCAGGAACCAATCCACCCAATAAAACGAAACACCCGCGCTACAGCACGGCCCCCGAGATACCCGATAAGACAATCGAACGCGCCAGATAAGCATCGAAACGGCACTCGCGTTTTCCCCGACTGTAACCGCGGAAAAATCGGCGCGGCACGAGCGCGCGGCGTCGGCACGCGATCGCATCTCGCGCGAGATTCAGGCCGCGCGGGGGTGTAGAGAGCGCGCGCGGCTCGTAGAATCAATTAGAGCGCGGCCGAGGGCATATTCCCGCGGCGGTTGTGGCCCGAGGAAATCGACACCTGCGCGCGAGCGTGTAATCGCCGCGGCGAGGTGAGGCGCTAGACGCTTCGTTACGTACGTATAGGGCCGCCCGCGGAATTTCCGGCTTTCACGCTCCTCGGCGACGCTCCGCCGGCCTTTTTCGCACGGTACTTCTCTGATTTTACGCCCGCGTTTTTTACGCCATTGTTCCTTCCTTTCCTTTTTTTTTCACCGCCGATGACAGACATTACTTTGTCGGCGGAAAAAGAGACGCAGTCTTCTCGCTTTTTTCATTTACGTATATACGAAGTCGAAGGGACGCGCTCGTCAAATGAATTGAAGCTGTTTTTACGGGTTTATTATTTTTTTGCAATGGGAAAAGAGGGAAAGGAGTGTAATTGCAATAGTCGTAAAAGCAAATTTAAAGTAAACGCCGTGAAAAAAATTGGCGAAAGCTCGCGCAAAAATCTTTCGGAAACCTCTTAAACCGCATCCTTTCTCGAAATCCCCGAAGTGCGCTGCGGAGAGAATCAGGCAGCCTCTTAAATCTAATTTGAGCAAAAAAGAGAGAGAGAAGGCACCTAACAACCCGTGCGGGCAATAATTCAAGCGCCGGGGAGAAAGGCGCCGGTCGGTGTTTCGGCGATTCCGCGAACCGCGACAATGATGCTCCGCGGGCTAATTCGCTAATTTTGCGGTATGCAACCCGAAGGGGGGGGGGAGGTTTGTGCACGGAGGCGGCTGCTCCGATGGCTCCGCCAGATTAACGCTGAGATGCAAAGAGGAGCAAGGACATTCGATCTGGCGGCCGGTGGGGCAGAAAGGGGAGGAGGAGCCGAGGCGAGCGGAAGGTACACAGGGCTCATCGATGCGTTGCAAAGTCGGCCGTTCACCCGGTGCGCGCTTGTGTATATACCGGCCTTCTGCGGACCGGGAGCGAAGGGGGAGCCCGCGTGGACTCACGTACGTCGGCCGTGAAATCGCCCAGGGCCTGAGCCTGAGCAAACAGACTGAAGGGGCCGACGATCAATTTGTCGTTTGGTGCGTTAGATGCGTGGCCGGAAGGGTGGATGTGGTATTCCCCTTTATTGGGGATCAAGTTACTTTGCGTTATACCTTTAAGTGGTGGTTTTCTTGATGGCTACTACCGCAGATGCAGCGTCTGGTATCGAGTAGAACATTAGAAGGTCGTTGAGGAAAAGTAGAGATCCCTTAAATGGCACTTAATCATCTTACCTTAAGTTTAAAGAAAATAAAATAAATGTATTTGTTTTCTTCAAATGCCACCACCGGCAGTTTCGATATCAGCACATAGTACTGTCAAGTCAAACATGGGGAGATCGGGACCAACGGTCGGTTTAGGACCACACTATCCTAAATACGTTATCAAATTAATTAAATTTTATTATTGAACGTCGTGCTTGATGCAATTCAATGTCTATCAAGTAAACGCCGTGAAAGGTTTCATTATCGAATGACTAATTTAAATGCTCAAATTAATAGCGACGTTTTTGCCGATCAACCAGGAGATCGCACTCAAGAAACCTTTTATTGAAGCAATCAGTTTTTTTCCATGGGATGCTCCTCCAGTTGGCAGATCGTTTCATCGACCACATCAGTCCGAGCAATATTTTAAGTCTGACCTCAAGTCTTCGAAGAAACACTTCATTGATAAAGTGAACAGCCGTCGCGGTCGGTGCAGAAACAAGTGCGCCTTTTATTAGCAGCGAGGTATAATAAATTCCGCTTTATTATTCCCACCCACCGACGCTGCTAATTTCTTTTTAACATTTAGCGAACAGCCCGTCGCTGTACACACTTCTGTCGTTCCAGAAAAAAAAGAATAATTTCCCTTCTCTCGGGAAAAAATTCAATTTCTTCCATATCGTGATTAATTCGCGTCCATTTCCGAAACGATCAATCACGCCCTCCTTTTTTTTGCGCAAAACGATACAACCGACGAGGAAGCCGCGCTGCGGCGGGGTTCACACTAACCGAAAATAATTCCGATTTCATTAACCTTTAACCTTGAACCAGAAAAAACTCTTACGAAACTCGTATCCTCGATCGCGGTGCGCATGTTCGACGAGGATTTTTTTATTTTGAAAAAAAAAAAGAAAGAGAGATTAAAGTATATCGGCCATTCTTCGGCGGGGGGAAAAAGGAGCCGGGGGAATTCGGTAAAGGAGATAAAAAGGAGAGAATCGATGCTCGTCGCCGATACATATCGCCGATCCGGGAGGAGATGAACGCGCGTCAATCATCGCGCACACGTGACTGGGCACTTTCCTGCCGCGCGCGCGATGAAGAAACGGCTGTCGATGATTTTTCTCGATATCATTATTAGTGCGCCCGGGAGAGGAAGAGAGAAGGAGATAGACTCCAGGCCGCCGTATGGAGATTCCGGCCGATGAGTCGAAGAATGGAGACGTTGGATTCCTTTTTTCGCGCGCGAGCTTCGGCTACCAGGCGCTTATTAAGCATCTACGAATTTTTCTGTTTGCGCAAATTGAATTTTGTTTTACCGGGCTAATGAAATCGAGCGTAATTTCCTTAAGGTAATTGTATCTAAATTTATTCTGCTTTTGTTTTTCAATTTTTTCACATTTTTTATAGGATGTGGTTTTATTGCCATTGCTGAATGAATATGCAAATATGAAGAACATTTTTTGTTTTAAATCAAGATATTTTGTTTACCAACTAATTCGATAGATGGATTACTATAGTCGCAATATTTAACATCACTTAACCGATAAAGTGAAAGCTAATTTTCTTTCACAATAATCACTTTAATATCCAACATAAAAAAGAAGTCGAAGAAAACAGAAAATTACTTTTTTTAATTGCTTGGTGAATGCATGGATTCTTTCTAGTATTGAATTTGATGAGTATGTTCATTCAATTTTATACATTATTAAGAAAGGCTTAATAGGATACAATAAAAATATCAAAAAGAAAAACTTATTGTGCAATTCACTTGAGCCCGTTTAAATTTAAATGCTCTTGAACTTAAATGCAGCTTATAATATGGCATATGATACATACATTTTCCGCTAGGTGGACTCTGAGAAATCTCTCCCGATATCAGGTCTGCTATTTCGGTGTTATACAGGGTGTTTCAGACAACCCGTCCACCCCTTCTAGTTTTTCAACAACGCATTTTCAAAAAATATGAAACATAAAAAATTTCGGTAAATCAGTCAAGGATTTCAGCGGTGACCTTGAATTTGACCTTGGAATTGATTTTCAAGGGCATTTGAAGGTCAACTTTGTTTTTTAAATAGGAACCTCTACTTATGAGCTTGGATTCTGAAAGAGCACGAAATTTTGGGTCAAAAGTGTTTTTAGAACTTTTTTAATAGGTGCATAGTTTCCGAGAAAAAAAATCATTAACATTTGCAATTTAACATGTGAAGCCTTTCAGATAGTTACAAGAAACCGATGGCTCCACTACAAATAAAAGTAACCACTCTCTCAAAGTTCGGTAATGGTTACCAAACAAATCAAGAGAGTTATTCTCCGCTTATTTACAGGTTAGAACCACGGAGTGGGGAGAACTAACGTATCTCCCTGTCTCTTTCTTTCTCTCATGAAGACTACCGCAGAGCCCCCCACCACCACAACCTCTGGCTGCAAATAACAGATAGATGTTCTCTTATTTTGTTCGGTAACCATTACCAAACGAATGAGAACTAGTCTCAAAAAAAGAGAGGGATTACTATGACATTAAGTGTAGTAGCTTCCCCTACGCGAAACCTCGAAAACTGTAATGGCTCTCAAATATTTTTTTCCCTGTACTCATAAAAGAAAGACAGAGTGCTTTTTAATCGTGCACATCGGTTACATTGACCCAGAGCCGAATACACGGCACGCGGGCGCGCGGCATCGCGGGGAGCTCGCACGTACACTTGCGTAACTAATTTTTAATAATGTAAACACGACGACGGAGCGGCTCAAAGAACCGCTCGGTGCGCTTCTTTTGATGTCTTTATAATTGAAGGTTTTAACGCCCGACGGTCCTTTAATTATCTTCGATCGCACTTTTGTCGCTCGCGGGGATATCTATCTCGCCTAGTTTTTTTCCTCCTCCGCCTGCAGCCGGGGTTATCAGGCCCCGGGGAGGGATAATGGAATTGCAGCGGTATCTAACGGTCCTTTTTTCCGGGCGATCATTAACCGAGGTGTCAAAGTTGACGCCGAGCACTGGCACCGGATCGTGATCGAGCGGAGAATAATTGGCCGAGTCATTGTATTTAAATTCACTTTGCCCGGGATACCGATTCAAACGATCCGGAAATATGTGAGAAAACGTATGTAAGTGGTCTGGCAAGAAATTGCTGATTAGTGCAATTTTGGTGATGAATGGGCGATTGTACTCTCCAAATTTTTTTTCTGTGAAAACCTTGGTGTACAATAGAATTTCAGTGGTAATAGTGGTACTTTGCTTCGAGTTTTCGGTATGCTCTGAATTTCCAGTGTAAAGTGTATTGCGATTTTCACTGAACAAAATTTTGAGTAATTCAGCGATTTTTACCAAAACCTGTTCAGTTTGTTCCTTGTGCTGAAAAATTATATCACTAATTCCAATTAAACTTTCTTACGTATTTTTAAAATCATAATCATTTTATTTTAACAAAAAATTTGTTAATATCAATGCATTTTCATAAAAAGTTGTACAAATGCCTAAAATAGAACAGAATGGAAATAGCAAGCTTGCATTTACTGCATCTCAATTTCTAGATTCTTCATACTTCAATATAAACCGCAGTAATTGGTGCATTTACTCTAGATTCGCTTAAGCGAATTTAATTATTTAAAGTGAAAAAAGTAGGCAAGTATTTCGTCTTTAATACAGTGACCGTAATGACAATTAATTGTTGCTGTACCTGTTCTTTTCATTCAATAATATAAAATTTAATTTAAACTATTATAGGAAAAAACTTTGTACTAAACATCCTTACTAAAAAAGAGAATGATGAAAATTGAAGCCTCTATAGATTGTGATTGGTCAGTTTGACGCGGAGATTTGAAATTTGATTGGCTTACAAATTGTTACGTATTGTGACAGAAATTTGGCGCGAAATTTTGAATCACATTTTATCATTTTTCATGTACCGTGCGCATTTAGACTTCTAGTTTTACTAAAATTCACAGTAATGATAATATCCAATACAAGAAAATTAATAACAAATTAACATGAAAAAAGAAGTTGAAGAAAACAAAAAATTGCTTCAAACCGAGCAAAACGAGCGCGAAAAGAATGTTTATCGTCATCCCCGAAGCCGCAAGAAGCGTGCGCAGCTGTGAACGGAGAGAAGCACACTGTACGAATCGAAAGGATCCAGCGTTGTCGAGTTAATCGCTTAACCGTCGAAGGCTGCATCAATTACGGAAAAAAGTCGGCAAGAAAATCAATCCTCGTTATTTATACTAATAATTCCTCGCTTGCCCCCACCACCGCCCTGCCCCCTCCTCTCCTCCTCACCCCGCTCTCGCGCGGCACCCAGCGGGCCGAACAATTTACTCAATCGACCAATAAAAAATCCCCGAGGCATGCAAATGAGCCGGTACGGCGAAAGAGAGAAGAGAGCCGCTTCGAAAAACCAATATATGAAACCCTCCTTCTCTCGCTCCCATTACCGCTCCGCTCTTTCGTTTTGTCGAGAGCGCGAGCATAACAGGCCCGTCGTTAGTTCCAGCCTATTACACACATCATACGACTCTGGAAATCATCTCGTTTCGCGTGCGTACTCGCACCGGCGGAGGAGAAGGAGCGGAGGGGGCTCACGGTGGAAAAAAAAGGCGAAGGAGCCGGGACGGGCCTGAAAGAGAGCCGCGAGCGAGGAAGGAGGGCGAGGAGATAAAGTATTTACATTCGGATTTCTTCAATTAAGGTTATTTATTTGTTTAGAGGGAGATTTATGAGCCGGTAGATGGGCCGGGATAAAAGTGCGGAGAAAAATCGCGCGTTTATCGCCGCTTATCTCGACCAGGAAATCCTCTCCGCGAATCCGCGCTTTCGTCGGATTTATCGCTGCAGCGCCGCTGGTGCAATGACTGTATATGAAGGGGGGGGGGGAGGAGAGGAAAAAAGCGAGCGGGGAGGAGCATAATTTTTCCGCGAGCGGATGATGATTTCAATTAAAATTGATGCTCTCGTTATTGCGGTTGCTGGCCGCGAGGCAAGTGCGAAGGTGCTTCCTCGATTGTTCGCGCGAGGAGTTTAGGAGCTAACGGTAAACTCCGCGGCCGACTTTATAATCTTTTGATTTACTCGAATAATAAGTTATCGACTAATTTATGACGTAACCGCGAGCTTGTTATAGTTTAAGATACCAGATCCGCTCTCGCAAATGAGGTACATCATTAAAGGCTTCACGTTTTTTTGTCGGAGCATTTCTGGAATTTAAGAGTGCTCTTTAGCAATGAAGCGCCCTCTAGCTTTCGTCAAAATTGAACCGTTATTATTGACTGCAACAATTAGTTGCTTTTTGGTTTTAAAGGAAACGCTTTTCGTCCGTTGTATGATGAATAATTTATGATAGGACCTTCCCTGTTGGAAATATTCAGCTGGATTTCCAGCTGGAAATGCAGGTGGAAATCCAGCTGAAAATACAGGTGGAAATCCAGTTAGATTTTCCAGATGGATATCCAGGTGGATTTTCCAGATGGATATCCAGGTGGATTTTCCAGATGGATTCCAGGTGGATTTTCCAGATGGATATCCAGGTGGATTTAACAGATGGATTAGGCAAAAATCCAGCTAAAAAATGTGGCTTGCTCCAAATTCACCTGGAAATCCAGCTGAAAATGCAGGTGGAAATCCAGCTGGATTTTCCAGGGGTTTGACTGGATTTCCAGGTAGATTTTCCAAATGGATATCCAGATGGATTTTCCAGATGGATATGCAGGTGGATTTTCCAGATGAATATCCAGGTGGATTTTCCAGATGGATATCCAGGTGGATTTTCCAGATGGATATCCAGGTGGATTTTCCAGATGGATTGGGCCAAAATCCAGCCAAAAAATCCGTGTGGCTTGCTCCAAAATCCAGCGGGAAATCCAGATGGATATGTTATTCACAAATTAAAATTATAGATTGGAAAGAAAAAATGCAAAGATAAGTGAAAGTGGAATGGAAGTAGAAATTCCACAACTCCAATAGATTACTTTTGCGGGCTGATATTTTTCAAACCTCTTTAGAATGCGAAAGAGCTAATAGTCTATTAGTAATAGATGAGTGTTCCAATTTCATGGCAATTTATAAATTACTCGTGAAATGCGTCAAGGTCCTCCCAGGGTCCGATACGATAAAAAAACAGATTAGCTGTCATTAAAGACTGCTTTTTTATTCGCAGTATTTCTAAAATATAAAAGGCAAAATTATTGCGTTACACAGGATAAGATAGAAATACCAGGACTTCGACATTAACTTTTAAGCTGATATTTTTCAAATAAATTGGAGTACGAAATTCGTAACATTCGAGGCATTCAATTTCACGGTACATTTTATATTTCTAGAAATCGTATGATTCAGATCAAATGACAAAATATGGTGCAACTGTACTCGAACATTATTTCTCACGCTGATCATTTCTAAGCAAATCCCGTCTCAATAATCAACCACCTCTAAAACGTTTTATAAACCCGCACCATTAAGCTAACGAGATATTCACTGAATTTATTGTTCAAATCTCATCCCATTAAATCGCGATAAATTTCAAACACCTGAAAAACCCTCTCCCCCCGGTGAACTTCTTGCCCTCGAACCCCGCTGAAACATCGGAAAAACGCTAAATAATCACCCATTACAGTCAATTAATCTCCTGAAATGACCGAGGGGGCAGCGGCCGCGGCGGAGCAATGCGAGCGACGCCGATCGAGAAAAAGCGCCTCGCCGCAAGCCGCGTCGCGCGGGATCGTGGAAAAGGGAGGAGAGGGCCGCGAGCGCAGGAAGCCGCGGCAGAAAAGGAAGAAGTCGCGCTCGGCGCGAGTTTGTTTTCTCAGGCCGCGGGCCGCACGTGTGTGCGCGCCGCGCGTTATTATCGGCGCTGGTGCACGCGATTCCCCTCACCCACGCGCTCCGGCACCTTCTCCCATGAATACCCTTTTCCGCGAGTAGTTTTCGCAGAAGAATCGCCTGGCATGTGTATGTGTGTGTGTGTGTGTTTCTGAGTGTGTGTACGTGTATGAGCGTGTGTGTGTGTGTGTGTGTGTGTGTGTGTGTGTGTGTGTGTGTGTGTGTGTGTGCGCGCGCGCGCGCGCGCATGCGTGCGTGTGTGCGTGTGCGTGTGTGTG
>UXGC01001280.1:0-27865 GCA_900480045.1 Eurytoma adleriae
TAATATTATCATAAAAGCTTACTATACTTTTTTATCCTAAGCTTTTTTTTCCAGAGGCAAAAAAGTGAAACAATCGGATATATGTCCGATAGCCCCTGAATTGCATATCACTCGAGCTTTCGTGCTGCACATCATAGGTTCCTACTGAGCTAGCGAGCGACTTGGAATTCGCTCTAGCTCAAGAGCATTTCCGTGATAATAAATACATATTCGTCCTAATTTAAAACGTATTTCAACTACCTAAAGTTGAATTAGTGAACAACTACTACAATAGTCTTTTATGTCAGACACGAACCACTAATATTTGTATACAACTTGAAGTCGTGGTGGATCCGAAATAAATTATTAGGAAATATCGTTTATTAGAAAATACGAACACTTGTCCAAACGTTTATATATACATTAATCGGAAAATACTCCACCTGTAGCTACTCGAGTGAAAAGAAAAAGACTGGAGAGTGAGAGAGACGGGGGGAGAAAGAGAGAGAAGGAGAGGGTGAGGGAAGGAGAGAGAGAGAATGCAGGTGGGAGTAAACCAATTTGTGACCCACATTTCCCTAAGGATCTCTCCATCATCATTAGCGAGGACTGGGAAACATAGGACAAGTTCAATATTGTTTTACCTATTCAGAGATGGCACGCGCATGTTATTACTTATGTTATCTTTTTGCTATTGAAGATTTTTTTCAATCGATCGAAATCAATGGAAAAACCTGTATAATTTTCAAAGTGAATTTATCCAAAACGGCAAACGTTTATTTCTATTTTCACAAAAATTGATGGGTAGTCCTAGAGAATACACAGATCGTAGGATTATATGTTCTATAAGACACTTGAGTATAATTCATGTATGAAGTTTTTGATATATTTGTTTCTCTTATGTTAAGTTTTTACTTGGTAATGTCATTAATTAATGGTACTGTTATGCCTTGGTACATTGATCTCACATCTTGCGTGTAGGACTTTTTCGTACATTCGATTAGAGTGTGAGGCACTGTAATGGTATGGTTGGAGTTTGAACAGCTGGGGCTAATGTCCTTTGTAAGTATGTGTAAGTGGTTTGCAGAAGACCAATTTTAGATTTATCTATTAGCGACTACGTATTCTTATAAAAAAGAGTAGTAACAATTTCAGACCTGAGTATTTATTTTTATGGAAGTTGCCTCCAACAATAGGTAATTACACAAACTTAAAAATTAATAATTATATTGATAATATCCCTGAAAAAAATTAACTATAAATTGGTCAGAATATGCTTAAGAGTTTTCGTTTCTTTTTTATAAACTAATATAAACGATAATGCATACTTGTTGACCATTGCAAATTCTTTTTACTTTTCAAAATCTCCCAGATGTATGTTCATTTTCTAGTCAACTTTTTCAATTTTTGTAATTATAGCTTCTGCGAATCCTATTACGATAAAGAAATTGTTTATTTTAATCAAAATATGTACCTATGTTGAATTGTTTTTGCGATATTAAAAAGAAAAGGTATGTGTGCACGGTTTCTAAAAGGGCACTTTATAAAATCAATTTTACTTCAATACTATCAATAGTAAAAGGACCGAATTCAGATTTCATTTAATTTCTCGCATTGCCCTAAAAGCAGTGTATTCCATTAACTCCCAGAATGCATTGTAAATCATCCATTAAATTCCCGATCCACCGCATAGTTTAATCAGCGCCCTTCTCCGGCCGAGTGTGCTGTAGTCCCGTACATCGTCCTGGCATCCTCTCCTTCTCTCGAAAAAGCGTATAAGAGCGAGTCTCATCCCCCTCTCGCGGGGGAGTCGAGCAGGACGTTAGAAAGAGAGAGAGTGAGAGAGAGAGAGAGAGAGAGAGAGAGTGAGAGAGGGAGACTAAGGGCTTCCGTCGGAGGGGGGATGCTCGATAAAAGAGGTTCGAGCGAGCGCCGCACGCGCGATCGGCGGCGTTAAATTGCGCGCCGGCGTCCCGGAGGCGCGCGCGCGGCGCCGGGCTCCCTCTCGAGGGCGGGGGATCGATCATCCCCCGCGCAGCCGGGGGTGCACGCGCGGCTCGGCCCTCAGTCGGCTCGCTCTCGGCCGTCGCGCGGGACACCCGCTCCCAGGCGACGAAAACGCTTCGTCGAGGCGCGCGCGCTCGCGCAGGCAAGTATCGCGCCCCAGGGGACGCGGACGCCGGTCGCTCGGGCCTCCCCCCCTCCCTTCCCCCTCACGGCCAATTGACACACGCCGCAAATGGATTTGGACGCCGCCTGAGAGCGCGGCCCGCCGAGTGATATAGCGCAGGATTCGGAGAGCAATTAGCGAGCGCGCCGCGGCTCACAGCTGATCTCTCGCCGATGTTGCTCTTGGTGATGTTAGTCATGTGTATTGTATACATGGTTTTTTTTAAGTGGTTTATCTTACGTTTGACGGGAGTTCTTTTAGCGAGAGGGTAGTTTTTGTCGCGGGCTAACTTACGTTCGACGGGAGAGGGTAGTTTTTTTCGAGCAGCTGTTGAATCGTGCGGTGGTTGTATATTTTTCTTTTTCTTTTTTTTTTTGGTTTATTTCCGATACTACGGGTGCAAAATTCGATTTTGCGCACGCCTTTTTAAAATCAGATTTTCAAAATCATACTTTGTACATGTATCGAAAAATGCGGTCCAATGCATGAGCGAAAAGATGTTTTTAGCCTTAGTGAGCCTTTCGTACTCGCGAAATCAATTTCTCACACTTGTATTGAAATGTACTATTATTTATTTAAGACACTTATCGGACAATTCTGCCCTTTAGACTTACGAGATAACACAAGCTAGAAACATTTTTTCCAAACTAATTCAGATGAAATCTATTTGTCGTGTAGTTTTGCTAAATAATTTATTTTGTTTTCGTTGTATTAATTATGTATTTTTATAAAAGTAGGTTAACGCAGGCAAAGCGCAGATAGTATAGGTTATTAAAATCGTGTGTTTATCAGATGCAACGCGGGCTAAAAATACAATGTCATAGTAAAGCGGAGCGTTTATAAGAAAAACATCCGAGCTTTGTACAACAGTTTTTATGCAACTCATTTGCGTTGTTTACCCTCGTTTTTTCTTAAAATAAAAGTTTCTCTTCCTTTTTCAATAGACAAAAACACCCGCGGCACCTGCATCTCCATCCGGCCGATTACACCGAATCAAATATATACTGCGGGCGCAAAATAATTCACAGTCCCATCAATCGAATCTCGAGAGAATAAAGTAAAAGTCGGCCTCTCAAAAATAGCCCTTGAATCCTCCGCTCTGAAACATTTAAAGCGTTAATTCGTAAGGGACATTCCGACCCTCAGGAGCGTGGGCGTATAATAGGCACCGGATACCGCCGGCATCCATCCAATCGGCTCCTCTATGTTTTTTTGTTTGTTTTTTTTTCATCCACCGGCCCTATCGGCGATAACGACAGTCGCTCCTTCGAACGGGCAGGAGAGGAAGGTGGAGAGAGAAGAGTCCTGAATCTCGCGCGCGCGCGGGCGCGACCTCGCCCCGCTCATCCCCCGAGCGGCAGCCTTGAGCTTTACCCCCTAAGCCGAGCCCAAGGCCGTTTCCTTGATTTCCTCCTCTCTCTCTTGCTCGCTCTCTCTCTCTCTCCTTCCACCCTCCGCGAAAAAAGGAAGGGAAATGTACGCGTGCACGCGGCGCGACGCGAGGTCGAAGCCTCGCTCTCGCCGCCCCCGGCTGGTGCGTGCGCTTAGCGGGCAGCGCGTGCGCCCAGTCCGCGCCGCGAAGACGACCGCGCGACCAGCGTAATCAGAGTCATTTCGCGCTTTGCTCGATGCGTTTGTCAACAGGTTGCCGTGGAGCTCGACGCCGTGGTAGTCGGGCTTTCTCTGTGTAACGGAATAGAATAGTACAGTGTTGCCTTGTCAATTGTAGAGATATGGAGATTTTTTAATTTTGCGGATTGATTTCATTTGTTCAAGGGAAAATGTAATGAATAGCTTGTATAAGAGAGTGTGATAAAAACCATTTGGTAGACTTACTGAAACGGACTAAGTCCATCTCTTTTGATCTGTCTGTAACACTGACGTTTAGTAGTTATTTTTTAAGAATTGCGAGAAAGTTTGTTTCGTTGTAATAGTACAAGGATTAATGATGATGAGTAGGTAATTGATGAAGCTTGATTTAATCGTACTGTGAAGTTTAAGTTGATTTTTTTTAGATATACTTTATACTTTGTGTTTTATCGAACTAATACTTTCTAAGACGATAATATTAATTACGGTTATAAAGTAGAAAATCTGAAATAATGAAGTGTGCATCCGTGTGAGTAAAGAAAAATAGTAAATAATTCTATTATTTTTTCGTGCCACTTTAATTAAAATGAGTAAAAATATGAAAGATATTTTATTCGTTAAAAAATTAATTTCTACTGAAGATTAAACGCCTAAAATAAATTTTTCAACTAAATTAATGGTAACAACTAAAACAAACGTTTCGCTTACTATGTTAAAATTAAATGATTGAATGACTCTACGGTATTATTGTGAATAAATGGTGAACATATACAGTTTTATTACGAGTTTTATATGTGGCTGAACAAAGGCATGTTTTGATTCTGGGTTCGAGAGAAGCACAGCGAACGATAAAGCTATTTCGGGTTGTGAATTCTAACAGGTTGTTGCTAAGGCTTTCCCCACTATCCACGCGAAGACTGGACCGATAAATTGCGCAGAAAAACAGCATCAATATAATCAGTAACGTTTTGCATCTGCATATTCTTATCGAAAAGTCATTCGCGTGAAGCTGCTCCTCATAAGAAATCATTCAAATCACTTGGCAATTTTTTCCAATTCAAAGCAAGATTTTTAATAATTTATCATTTATTTGTTCCGGCAAGTTAATCCTTGATATATCTTACAGATATGCAAGTAAACATCTTGAGACTTCATTTCTTAATAAAAATGAAATCTTTCATATAAAAGCTATTCTTAGAATCGCATTGAAATTTTTTTGGATATTGTATTTTATTATTAAAAAATAATATTTTTGCTAGAAGCGAAATAAGTAAAAGTTCGCACTCCTGACACTATGTGTACAAATCTATAAATCGGAAAACATATATCACGTAACAAAATTTCAACATCTACTGCAATCCTAAAAACTGATTTTATTTAAAACAAGGCAAAACTTAACACAAGGAATTAGCTCGGTACGAAGCCTTAAATATGTAAATAAATAAGAAAAAAAACAAGTACATCGCGAACAATTCGAAAAAAAAATCACATCCGCCAGACAGATATCGCATTCGAAAAGTCCATCGGCTCCCACTGGCAACGGTGTAGTTTATTTCTCGTCCAAGCAAAATATATTTTGTTTAAATATGACGGCTCCTCCGGCTCGTATCGTCAGCTCTCGAGGACATATGAATTCCCCTCTCCCCTCCTCGTCTGCTCTAGTACTTTCCGGAGAAGGAAACCCAATTGGTGATTTCCAATAGACCGAGGAAAACCCCGGATTCGCGCTCACGAATGGAGAGAGCGAAGGAGAGGGAGAGAGAGCGAGAGAGAGGGAGAGAGTGTAAGAGAGAGGGAGAGAGAGAGAGAGAGATCACAAACCATCGTAGAGAGAGAGAACCTTAGTCACGCGGCTAAATTTAAAGCGGCTGATAGAGCGTACGCCGACATTCGCGCATTAACCAAAAGTTTTGAACCAGAAATGCGAGGGAGCGCAAGTTCCAGTGCCGCCGCGCGCAGTCCGCGTCCGTTTTTCTCGCCGCTTCCGGCTTCACTTTTGCGCAATAACAAGGAATGCCAGATTCCTCGGTCCGTCAATTTCGCCGGGGTGATCTAATGTGCGAGCTAATATGGAATGGTGCCGATTCGTTGATCGAGATTTTAAATTTTGGAGTGAAGTGCTTCTATCCGCGATGTGTATGTGCTGGTGCTTTTATTAATTTTGAATTCCGACATCTGCAGAATTCGTGTTATGTTGCATAATCGAATAATAAGAGGTAGAAATTTTATCGACAAAAAATTATTTGGTTTTATATCAAATTGAACATTGCTTACCTGCTTTATGATCTTTAAGTGTCTCACATTAATCGAAAGAATTAACATTTAATTTTTTAAAAATCAAATAAA
This sequence comes from Eurytoma adleriae, assembly GCA_900480045.1. Taxonomy (NCBI): domain Eukaryota; kingdom Metazoa; phylum Arthropoda; class Insecta; order Hymenoptera; family Eurytomidae; genus Eurytoma; species Eurytoma adleriae. Next base: position 6,086 of record UXGC01001280.1, read on the forward strand.
AATCCTATTACGATTTTTTAAAGAAAAAATTGATTAGCGAATTCCGTAAAATATGCATTTAGAGTGCAAAATTTAAAAAACATAATTTAATTTTTCGCAAAGTACGTACTCGATGATAATTAAATGATCAGTAACAGCTATTAACATTAGATTAATAACGCCGCCGATAAAAATAGAAAAAACTAGAAAATTGATGCAAGAACTTCGTTAAAATCTGCAATGTCAAAACAAAGGGAGCCATTTGGTCTATCCACTGGCGCGTCCTTGACTCGAACTTGAGTAGAAGAGAAAGCTCGGCTCTTATACGTCCGTGTTTACGGTGCGAGGGAGCTTCCGCATGCCGACGCGAAAGTTTTGCACTGCGAAATTGCACGAGCGATCTTAACTGTCGAAGTGAGTTTCTGGTGGCGCAAAGAAAGGGACGGAAATGACTGCAGCGTAAATAAACTAAAAAAAAATAGCGCGCACCACTTTATCGTCAATAAGCTTCTTCAATATGAAAATAAAGCACATGAATAATAAATTTCCATCGTTTATAAATTAATCATATCAATTATAATTATTAGTAATTATTAATATTATCAATTTTATAATTAAAAACATTGTATGAAGCCGTAATATAATGAAATGTTACTAATAACTGTGCACGCTTAGTTTTGATAAAAAGTACACTGAAAGGTTTTTCCGTAAAAATTACGGGAAAAAACGTAATCGTGGGACGGTTTGCTATCTTGGAAATTTTTACAGGAAAATGTTTGTAAATTTTACGCCGAGCTTGCGCTATTCAAAAAGCTCCGTAATTTTTGCAGGCAAAGCTCCGTAATTTTTACGAGAAAAGCTTCGTAATTTTTACGAGATAAGCTTCGTAATTTTTACGAGAAAAGCTTCGTAATTTTTACCAGAAAAGCTTCGTAATTTTTACGGAAACGTCACCCGTAATTTTTGCGGTGCTTTCCATATCGTGCAAGCTCCGCGTAAAATTTACAATGATTTTCCCGTAAAAATTTCCAAGATGTCAAACCGTCCCACGATACTTTTTTTCCCGTAATTTTTACGGTGAGTTTCGCCGTAATTTTTACGGGAAAATTCTCTCAGCGCAGTGAAGAAAATAGAAAAATTTTTATTCGCTAAAAATTCCGATTGAATTTGACAGCCGGAACAAAATTATACGCGACCTTGGGTAAGCGTCGTCCACTAGATAAACATTCCGATGAAATATTCCTCGTCGTGGAAGATAAATAAGCGATTATAAAATATTATATTAACAGTAACCAACGTCAAAACAGAATTTCGCATCCGCCAAACAATGAAATAATCGCCGCGCTAACGCGAAATGGGAATTCCTGCATGCAAAATTCCAGGCATTAAAATAACGGCCACCCGAAAGCCGCGCCGCGTCGATCCGAGGGCCATTAAAGCTCGCGCGGCTCTAGAATAGTTCGCCCCGATGGTCGATGCGCGTCGAACGTAAGATAAGCTCCGAAACAGTGTACTCATAATCGTAAATTGCCTTTCAAGATGTTGGACTGGACGCCGGGCCGGCGTCGAGTAGCGATGAGACGGGCAGCTTGCGGGGCAACCCACTGCGAGTGAAGCTCGCGATGGTCTAGCCTATTTCTGGAGTTTTTCCACTCTTTTCGGTTGCCTTCTAACTCCTTGCGTTTCCTGCGTCGCTGAAGTGATAGACTTGCAGTGCGATAATATACAGAGACTACACGAAAATGATGAGCGTTGAGAATAGATTTTTCAGTCAACTGTCCGTCGACAGCGAGGACGGTAGGCAATCGTCAAAGGACTCGGTGGGTACCTTCATCTACAAAATTGGTGTATCCGTATATATGTTGCACACATCGTATTTTTATTATTTTAGTTAGTTTTTGTAAACTGACCTTGCCATCTGCATCTGTGCTTTTCCTTTTTAATTTTCAAAGTTTGTTTTGTTTAGTGTAGGCAGTGTACTTTAATTTATGTCAAAATCAGCTACTCTAATAAAAAAATTGTATACGTTCTCTGTAAAAATTGCTATTAGTTTTACATGAAAAGAGCTTGAAAAAATTAAAAACTTGAATCATATTTTCAAAATTGTTGGAAATTGACTATAAAAACTAATATAAACTTTGTCATTTTAGTACAAAACGTAACATTTCTTTTAGATCTTGCTTCATTCCGTGAATAAATAGAGCCCATAGTTTTTTTTATAACTGCTTCTAGCGTTTCAAATTTAAACTTGCGGGTAGCCGAGAGTTAACTGCATTAACTATTTTTATTCAGTTTTACTCAATCTGATGCAAACAATATATAGCATGCAATTGATGTCACCTGAATGAGATTGAAGCTTTAAAGCTCTTTTCGAACTAAAAAGTTCCTACGTAGACTAGATGTTCTTAAATCCGTGAAATTAATATTTTTCGTGTACACCTACAATGTATTTCTATGTACGATAGACAATTCAGTAAAAAGTAATTTTTAGCTCAGTACACAAAGCACCTCGCCTTCTCTATTTTCAATTATGCTCTTTTTTCAAACTGAGACTACACAGCTATCTTCATGCCCATACGATTCTCCATTGTATTTATTACTTTTTGTTCTCAACTTTCCAAGGATATACTTCCCAGCAATATTGGTTCATACCAGCGTCTGCCTCTTTCCAGTTTGTTATTAAATTTCCTTTTATAAATCAAATATACGTACCAAGAATAACTGTATAGTAAAAGACTTTATTTAATCAAAATAATGACAAAATATTTGCTCAAGGACTCTCCACCACTTATTTATTAAACACCACTTCTAGGATATCAACAAATAATTAAATTACCATTTCACGAATTTTTTTTCGAAAAATAAGTACTAAGCGTGAAATGCTCCTATCCACATAGATTGATAGAAGACCTTAAAGAGGTTTGAAAGTCATTAAAAAATTCGAATTTCGCGCCAGAATTTAGCAGATGAACAATACACTTACCATCAAATTCAAGTTTATATTACAATACCACGACGATAAAAATATTGCGATTTTTTTACATTATTCAAGTTTTTCTCGTCGTGGTATTGTAATATAAACTTGAAATTTTGTAAAATGATAGATAATTACCTAACGGAGGACAACTAACTCATCGATTGTTGTAATTGAATTTTTATCATTTGTTATAAGGAAATTGTTGATTTTTCGTCTGCTAAATTTCAGCGCGAAATTTGAATTTTTAATTGGCTTTCGAGGCCCCTTATTTTAATGCCGACGGTGAAACAAAAAAAACGAGTGCTCCACATTAAACCCCTTTTTTCATTAACCCAACGGGATTAGCAGATCACGACGCGTAATAGCGACCGCCAACAATATTCGCGCTCCCCCTTACGCGAAATTGCCGGAATCTCGAAAAAAGCTGGTACTTCCGATGCCGCCCTCCTCCCCTCGCCACTTGTCGCGTCGTTATGGGGGGCACGTGGCGCTTTCACGTTCCGCGGTGGCCGTCAGGTCCGATGGGTTGCATGCGCGCGTCATCTTCGCCGCGTGAACCCCCCCGTCGCGCGAAACTGCCAGCGACACGTGTGTCTCGTGCCTCGTGGCGTTTTGCCCCCGGCGAGGGAGGCTCACGCGCCCGGCCGCTCGCGCGAGCGCCGGCTGCTTGTTAATCATAATTGCACGCGTAATGGGGACCCGAGTATCTCCTCCCTGTCGCTTTTTTTCTTCCGCGCGCGTGCTACCTTCTGATCCGCGGAGTCAGCTCCCCGCACTGGCTCGCCGTAATCGCGGCTATGTAACTACGGGGGTACATAATAAATACGGTTATGCCTCGTAGTTGGGTAAATGGGCGGCGGTGTTCTTGCATTTACGTAAGGGCGTTTGTTTAAGAATGAGGGGGGCTTAATGAAATGGTGTTGTTGGCAAGTCGCAATTCAACGTGTGGAGGCCGCGAAAGGACCCTTTGCCTGCTTAGCAATTGAATGTATAGTGACACTTTTAGACGGGACAACATATTGTTTGTGTAAAGAATTTTTAATATGTCGAAACAGATATGTTTTAGGACTTCCAATTTTCCGAATAGTTTTAACATGTACATGTGGATGATTCTCGGAAAAAGAGTTAATGGGTAAGGATATTCTCATCCAAACATCATTTCAGTTTTATTTTTATAAAATTTTCATTTTATCGAAAATATTAGTCTTAATCTTAGACAATATTCGTGGAGTTTATTCGAAAAATATTACACTTTTTCGAAGAATCACCCATATCTGACATGCGAGTAGATTCATAGTTTCATCTGGATTCTACGGAATTAAGATCTGGATTTATTTTTTCTGCGATTTTAATTGGATGTACTTATATCAAAACAACCTTGTCGAAGATCTGGATCTTATATCTGTAGAATTCGGATCTTGCAACCTTAGGATTTAAATCCTGGAACCTTTGGATCGTGATATCCCAGAATACCTGGATCTATGGATCGGAAATGAAAACCTTCACGTTCATATATGAACTTATAAGCAAAATAATTAAATTTAAATTTAGTTTACTTTATTTTTATTAATGGGGTGGAAAACTCAAAATATCCGAGCCTTCATCGTTTTTTTATACGTAAAAAATGACCTGCCTATGCACTTATTGCAAAAAGTGCGATGGGTATAGCAAGAGGGGAATTTGGCTACTTCAGATTCGGACTATGAGGACTCGCATTCCAATTCAGGCGTCAAAGGCACCCTTGTGAATCACTTATGTTGAATCATTATTCTTACTAGAAAGAGACTTTCTTCCCTAGTTGTACAATGTGCTACTATTACATTTCTTTGTGGCTATTTTTGTTTTTATTGTAACATACTGCTCCAGTTATTGTATGGATGAATCAATTTTTTATTTATAAGCATGCAACTTAAGATTATAAAAGAAGTAGGAATTAGAGGATCATATTGTAAATCCTATGTGTAAATCCTTTAACTCCTATTTACTTTTAAAAGGTTATATATATATTTAAATATTATTAAAATGTCTGAGGAAAAATAATTTATATAATTCATTGTAAATTTTGTTTGCTATATCAGCATGAAAAGACTTTAATCAATATTGTATATTAACGTGGATATTTTTATGCAAGTCATATTTCTGCTTACAGGACACGCGAACTCACGTTGTTGTCGAGTTATATGACACCGAACGTTCCTACGTCGAGGCCTTGCAAATACTAGTCAATGTAAGTACTTGATTATTTTATGTAAATTGTTATTATAAGGGATTACGAGAAAGTGATGTAATGCATTATCACAATCACATATTTTCAAGCTTTCGAAAAATATTTTGCTCTGACAAAATTCCAGTACGTTTACTTCTGAAAGAATCTAATAATCATCACATCAATGTATTATATCGATAAAAATGTCTCTTCACGATTGAAACTGAAAAATTTTTAATAGTCCACAAATTATTGCCAGAAAGTTTAAATATAGTCCCTCTCTGTCATCGGTACTTGGGGACTTTCTAAGGGGTAGCGTTTCAAACTCCGACAGTCTTTTCAGCAGAATTTATGGGTCATAACTATGGAACTTTATTAAAGTAAAATAATAGTTTTAAAATTATAAAAATTATTCGAGGCAAAGCTAAAACATTTAAAGACTATGGTAATTCGTTATCGCGCTAATATTGGTTTTTTCATTTTAATATGATTATGGATGCTTAATTCAATGTGCCCAAAGGTCTCTCCATTCCAGTTACAAGATGAATGTATGAAATTTTTATTACCATTTTATATTTAAAAGGACGTTTAATTTAAAACAAGATTCAATCCGAGTTATGCAAAAGAGAGTATTTGAAAAAAGAATAATTCCCTCTGTTTAATACATGACAGTAGAATAAGACGAGTACAGTCAGACGTACATTTTTAATAAAACTGTCTTACATTTTCCTGAATATCTTTACGCTATGGAAATTAAATTTTTTATTTTAAATATAGTTTGCTCTTTTACTAGATAATAAAATGTATTAAACATTCAATTCCACTACGTTTTGCATTAATTAATTCCTGTACATTGTCTTTAGTAGCAATAACAATCATGAATCGAAAAACTGGAGTAGTAGTTAGTGTAAAATATAATCTTAAAAATACTGTGAACTATTTTATTCACTATATAAAAATCGTTGATATTAAGTTATCTTTCTAAACAATTACATTACAATTCAACATTTACACTATTTCTGAAATATAAAGAAAGACAGTTATAGTTCAAGAGCAAATGCATTAACGCCACCATAAAAGAAGAGTAAACGATAACTGCGTCTCGGCTACTTAAAGCAAGTAACGCGATTTTTACGCCGGTAAGAAACTCCTTTACGACAAATGGTGACAATTACAATTCGCCACTTCCGCACGCGACTGCATAGTCGATAGGAAGCGCACTTTTTCATCTCGATTCACTCTGCGTTTTATCGCCGCGTAACCCGCGCAGATTCCCGGCCGAGTTTCTCGAAGTAATCCAATATTCACGGGAGTCGAAAGAAATTCCCGATATAATTCAACGTGGGGGATGCACAAAGCGAGTCGCCCGGGGAAACGGATAGGCGCTTTAGACAGTGACAATGTCTCACTCCGCGGTCGCTTCGGAACAAAGTGCTTATCGGCTTGAGTAGTTCGAGCGCGGCGCATGCAAGACTGCTTCTCGCAAGACTGATAAACGACTCTCGCCGGTCCCGACGGCCCTGATACGTGTGTGTGCGTGTGTGCGGGGACTTCACAGTGGAGCCGGTCTGACATTTCTATTCTGCCCTCGACGAAAGGCTATATCAGTTGGAAAAATGCAGATGCCGATTGTAGGTCGGAAGCAGACAAATTTTTAGTTCGGTATAGAGCTTTTGACGCTTTCATGTTCAGTGTTGCTTTGAAGTAATACTTGAATAATTCATTTTTTCGCACTAGAGGATTGAGGTGGAGGTTTTGTATTTTTTAACCTTTTAAAAAAGGATTGCACTCTTTTCCAAGTTCGAAATTCATATTCGAATTTTCAAACGATACCCACGTGAATTCTGGCGGATTAATGTTCAAAGTTATAAGTTGGGATTGTCAATACCTATCGCACTAAATCTGAATTAGTGAAATTTTTTATACATATAGTGAGACATTACAGGTTAAAAGTTTTATTTAATTTAGTTAAATATTTTAGTTAGTGGGATACTTTTGACTCTGAATAACAGAAGATCAGAAAATAAAAAATGGTTGACATCCTTAAAAGTAAAATAGTTACTTCAAGCAAAGGGATTAATATAAGACTGGTAGTGTACAGTTTTATTAAATATACAATAGCCTTTACGACCATCAACCCAACATTTGTTTTATATAAGTGGTAGCATCTCTAAGATCATTTCTATTGCCATGAAGACTTATGTACCTTCTTTGCTGTAGGACTCAAAATTGTGATAAACAAAATTTTATACGTCATATGTGATGAACTTTGTTTTTCCATTTTGATTTACCCAAAATTTCATTCATAATCCAAAGGTGAGATTGTTCTTCTTCAAACTTGCATAGCAATGGGTAATCTATCTCAATCGTTCCAAAAAAATCCATAAAAGAAGATACATATAAAAAGAAAATGAATTTTATAAATGAATGGATTTCTTATACGCTAAAGTGTGACTTTTCCGTCGCCGCACATAATATTGGGTGCTCGCACATACCATACGGTGCTCGCACATAACATTTGGTGTTCGCAAATAACATTCCGTGCTCGCACATAACATTCAAACCTCGCACATAACATTCGGGGCTCGCACATAACATTCGGGGATCGCATATAACATGCGGTACTATGTGAATGTTATGTGCGAGCCCCGAATGTTATGTGCGACCGCTGAACGTTATGTGCGACCGCTGAACGTTATGTGCGACCGCTGAACGTTATGTGCGACCGCTGAATGTTATGTACGATGTCACGTATGAAGACCTTTGTTTTCTTCAATTTGACTTGCCCAAAATTTCATTCATAATCCATAGGTGAGATTATTCTTCTTCAAACATGCATAGGAATGGGTAATCTATCTCGATCGTTCCAAATAAATCCATAAAAGAAGATTCATGTAAAAAGAAAATGAATTTTATAAATGAATGGATTTCCTATACGCATTTATAAAAGAAACTTGATTTCGAATAAGCGATTGTGCCAGTTTGGCAAACTTAATTTCAAACTTCAAAGTACTCTCAGTAATTTGCTAATCTAATTGTAATCAAGATTTGATTTAAGTAAGATAAAGCCAATTCGCTCGAAAGCTCTTACTTAAATAAATTAATACCATCCTGAATAATAAATGCAAATTAAGTACTGTAAAAGGCTGTATAAGGACAACATAAACGTGTAATGAATGATGTAAAGTGATTGTGACTATAATCTTCTTACAATGTCTCTTTATTAATTTATATATAGCTATGACGTCAAATCGATACAATGTGGTAACTGACAAAATTCACGCAACAATAGATAACGATCCGGTACACGTAAGTGAAAGAATAACCTTTTATTCAATCCGTGAAAATCGTTATATTAAAAAGTGCTTTTCTTTTAAATTTTATCTTTGGATGTCACTTACACGTAAACATTATTTTAAATTGGAGCAGTACAAAGTTTAGAATCTTGTAAGCTTTTCTTACATTTTTTTTACAACTTTTTTTGTACTAACTACTGGTACCAACAGCGAGTCAGTTTGAAACTTTGACATTTTAGTAAACTTCTTATGTATCTTTTATACTTCTATTTTCACTTTAAAGTTCTTTCGAAAATTTGGAGCAGCGACGGTTTCCTTCTTTTTGCAAGCGAAAAAAGAGCGATGAGCTATATAACGAACAAAGATGCTTTAACTATTAAAAATATTTTAGTCAAAAAAATAAATTTATATTGTACTTTTTGATGACTTTTATATATACTTTCTTGGCAATATAAATAATTTTTTAAATAATTAAGTATCGATTATTGATAGGCTATTTTTATTTTTTAATTCTATATTGGTAAACTGCATTTCTATTTAAAAATTATAAAATTGCAGATACGATTCCTATGTGTGTTCCAAAAATAAAAATAAATCAGCACACGTCCTATCGCATTCTTTCAACACAGCCGGTTAACACGTACTTATTTTATACCCCCGCAATATGCTTCCTCAAAATTGAATATTAAAAATTGATCTTATTCCTCAACTTTCCCATTCGGACGACTGCGGAATCGCTAGACAGCAAAATACATCAATCTAATAAAATTGATAGAATCAGAGTATCTAAAACGAGGAAAATCGATTTTCACTCGCGCGGGGATAATAATAGCAGCGAAAATATAGATCACTTAGACTTCTTTTTAACGGCGGCGCGCAAAGTGTTGCAGCGGGCGAAACTCTAATGCTTCATCCGAGGCGGCCAAGACCTCGATGAAAAGTTTTCAGTTTCTTTCCCAAGGAAACTAGACCGAATTACGCGCGCGCACCTTCGGATAAAGCTTCTCGCCTTATAGCCACGCTCGAGCGCACGTACACATCGCGCGAAAAGCAATGTTTCTCCGGGAGTGAGGCGAACTTTTATAGTTACGCTAACTGAGTACTTTTCGAGAGTTGCGCGTGCACGGGCCTCCGGGCCGGCAAACTTTTCTACCCCCTCTTCTATGATTATGATCGCGATGCCTGGTAATAGTGGTGTCTGAATGCCGGCGAGAATGAACTCGAGTTTCCGATCGAAAGAAACTTTTAGCGCGTAAGAGCTTCGTCGCTTCCATTAAAGAGGGGTCGTTATTGAATTTGCATTTTTTAGGTAACTTTAACCTTGGCGTTGAGACAGCTCAGAGAAGAGGAGACAGCTCCTGTTAGGATTGTGCTTTTCAAGTATGCAGCGTTTTGGGTGTGCATTTAATTTGAAAGTAAATTTTTCATTTGCCGAATCTATAGGATAATTTCGAATCGAAATGTAATTTCGTAATGTAATCGATGAAACTAGGACACTTCTTAGGTGCCCCTTTATATTTTCATGTACTTTCTAAATTGAATGTAGTTTTAGAGGATCATCTTTATGCAATGAGCATATGTACAAGGACATTTGGAAAGCATGTCTTGCAAGAGTAACCATTGATGTTTTGATAATATACATACTACTTTATTCACATTAAAAATTTTATTGAATTTTATTAATTAACTATTTTAAAACCATTTTTTTTAAAATAATTTGTATCTTTTGAGCAACAGTTTATTGATTTTTCTAAGTACCTACTGTATCCGTCTTTTTAATCATGTGTAATCGGATCCTTTAGGAATTTTTCAAGTAAATGACATTTGAAATGAAAATCTCAATGCGCTACAAAGGATTATTCGACTTAAAACGTCATAATTTAAGTACTTAAACCATAAAAAAAACATAAAAATACAACCAAAAGCTTAAAATAATCTACATCCACAGTAGGTCAACGATCCATAACTTCTGACGCACTAAATTCTCCCCTCGAAAAACGACATGAAATCAAAAATGAAAGCCCAGAAAGACAAAGAAGCTGTAACCTACGCCCTCGGCAGAAGCGTTACTTCGCGGGAGAGAGAGTGAAAAAAAAGAGACTCGAGCGGTGGATGTAGGGGGACGAGGCGCCTTGAAATCGATTCGAGACCGTATTTCTTTTTCCAGTCCAGCGGAGCGATGAAAATAAATTGGAGAGCCGGTATTTGACGGTGGCGGCACGCTGCCAGCGCTGAAACGCGCGGCGATTTACGCGTCGGTCATTGAGCGCCGCCGCGGCCGATTAGGAATTATCGCGTGGCCGCGCATTAGCCGAGCGCCATATTCGCAGCCTGAATCTTTAATTGTCGTTTCAGAAATACCTGCAGACGCTCAAGAGCCCGGAGAACGCGCATCTCGTGGACGCAGCCATCGTCGACGAAATATTCTATCAGGTACGTGTGGTCTTTACTTTCATCTATTGTATATGGTAAAATTAACGTATTTCGTTTGTTACTTTAACTGTCATGTCGTGGGAAAATTACCATACTATATTGTAAATATTGTAAAATGTATAATATTTTATAGTAAAATTTATAATATACCCTTACGAAAAACATCCTGCAGGACTAAGAAATCCTGCAGGACGTTTTCGTAAGAGTAGGATGGTAATTTTTCCACTACGTGATAGTCTGTGGACACTTTTCAACACAGGATAGTAATTTTTACTAGAATTTTTATTCAGTGTACGTCAACTCGTGTCATATTACTTGTCTTTAAGTTAACAGTTTGTAACATACTGCTTTGACCAACGAAATATGTTATGTATTATATGTTATAAAATGAGAAATTTTGATATTACGTAAAAATTGAAAAGCTCAACTGTTTAAAACATGTTTTGAATATAATATACATTCGGTACTTGCAAAGGGATATTATAACAGGGAGAGGTCCATTCAGGCTATTCAAGTAGCGATGCGTATACAATCGGATTGATTCCTCACATATATATGTATGCATGAATGCTTACTTGAATAGCACCACAGGGGTACGGATTCTGGATTTCACCCAAACTCTGCAGAATGGTTCTGCGGTCGAAAATAAGAAACACGTGTCTTCAGATTTTCTTGAATGGAGTATGGCCAAAGTAAAAGGAGATATTTTTTTAAATTGAGGGAAAATATGCAATTCTTAATTTATTTCTGTACATAACTTCTAAACCGATAAAGGTTTTTCAATCTAATACGTCTCAAATTATAGTTTTTATATTCATTTTTTTTATAAGTTCTTACACTATCATTACCCCGAATTTAGATTCGGGGTAATGACCATTTTCACAAATACACAGGGATCATACATTTTTTTAAAAATTCTACTATTTTTGATACTAGGCTCTATTCAAGAAAATCATGGAGACACGTATTCATTATTTCAGACCAAAAATTCAATCTGGAGAGTTTTGTGAAATCCAGAACTCGATTTTCTAAGAATTGTTTCAATTTTTTTCAATTCTGCATTTGATGTTCAATTTTTCATTTATAAAATGCAGAAAATGAATATTGCACTACAAAAAATATTTTTCTGCGAAATGCATTACGCTGTAGTATACAATGTTTCTTGAAAATAAAATAGAATTTTTTAAAATATATTTTTATAGTTAAAAAAAATGTTCTTGAGTTAAATATTATTCTCATTTAATAACCTTAAGTTGTATAAATTTGTTACAATTAATTGGGATTGTTTAATTCAATTAATTTGAAGAATCAAAATTGGGTTCCGAATGAAACAAATAATTTGTTCTTTCAAAACAATATTATTTTCCTTTTCATTTAAAGTGACTCTATTTAAATATTATGTAACTAATTAAATTAATATTATACAACTTTTACTTAGAATAATACAAAAATATACAGTTATACCAAATAGAAAGACACACCTAAATCGTAATTAATTTGTAATTGGCACTTAAAAATAATAAAAGTAAGATTAACTCAAGGCGAAGTGAGAAAGCAAGGGAAAGGGGAGAATTACGAAATGTAGAGCACTCGCTAATCGTTACAATGCAAGCGGCCGAGCAAATAAACAAGCAGCTTTTTCTCTCTTTCGCACAGATCCCGGCGATTCTCAGTCACCATGAAGTATTTCTGGAGGAATTACGCAAGCGCTTGGAAACCTGGGAGCTGCGGCAAACAATCGGCGATGTTTTTCTCGAGGTGGTAAGGGTCGCGCCGCATTTCTTTCTCCCTCTCCGCTCCTTATTTACCCGTTTGATTAACACAAGGAGGTCTTCGTAAGTCCCTCCCTCCCCACCACCTCCCTCCTTCTCAATTACTTAATCGACCATTGGAGCTCGAGCGAGGAGAGCCATAGAGGAGCTCGAGATGATGGGAATTTTCTTTCTTGCAGTTCACAAAACCCGTGGTCCTTGAGACCTACACTATGTTCCTCGACAACTGGAAGTCGGCGAAGAGGGCCATCAAGACTACTTGCCAGGCCAAGCCGGCTTTCGCCCGCTTCCTGGAGGTGAGTGCATTATGACTGTGTAATCACTCTTGCGAGGGCGAGCTTTGTTATAAATGGAAATTCAGAATTTGAATTTTCAACTGTTTGCTGCGTAATATATGCTTCTTAATTATGCATTTCGCTGTATAATGCACTACTTATATTTATACAAATTTTAACCTCTTTACACGAATGGCGTCACATTTTGACACGGACTAAAATTTACTAAGGATACACTAAAAAATATTGCATTACAACATTTATTATTAAAAATATAACAAGTTAAAATTGACAACAAAGGTATCGTTGCCACAATATATAGTGTTCCATTGTGACGTCACAAAGCGCAATATCTTTGTTTAATAATCGTCAGTTTAAAAAAAGAAAAAATATGTGTTGATTATTTCTCGATATTCTATTTGACCTACTTTAGGTTTTTCAATTAACTGATCCAGTCTCCGCAGATTTTTAAAATAAATTAAAAAAAAAAGTTTTTCTGATATACTTCAACACGAGAAAAATAAAGTCCGCCGTAAATCGATAAAGACTCGCGCGCAAGCTTTGAGTTTAATACCCTTTTCGCAGACGATGGAGCGGGAGCACAAGGGCAAGCTCGGTCTGGACCAGTTGCTGATCAAGCCGGTGCAGAAGATACCCCGTTACGAGCTGCTTATCCAGCGGCTGCTGAAGCACACGGATCCCTCGCACCCGGATTACGAGCTGCTCACCGCCGCGCTCAAAGAGGTCCACGAGCTCGTAGTCAAGATCAACTGCACGGAGAGGGAGTCGCTCGAGTGGGAGCAACAGCAGACCACGCTCAAGGAGGTGCAGTCGCTCGTCGAGGGACTCGCCGGCATCGTTACCAATGACAGGTGGGTCGCGCGCGATCGATCAGCGCGCCTCGTGACTTATAATTTTTCCACGTCGAATTTTCGGTGACTTATCAAACTTCTCATCGTTCGTAAAAATTCATTAATTGCGGTGAAATCATTTGTTTTAGTTTGTTTTTTGGCGAGGAGTTTTGAACTTAGTTTCTCTAGGTGTAAATTCTTGTGGAACATTTTCAAAATTTTTATAACACGGCAACGCTGGAAATTCCGTTTTGTCTTGTTATCTTTACTTTAATTATTTTCAACACTTCCGATACTTAAACTTACTACGTTGGAGATGATCCGCAAGAGTTTATTCCAGTAGAGTGCACATGGGAGATTTTTTTGATAATGGTCAATATTTAAACCAAATCAAACTTTTTATAAAAATATAATTTAATTTATTTTAGCATGTGATTACGACCAAACATTACAAGATATACACGGCGACCAAAAAGTATGACTTTTCCGTTGCCGCACATAACATTCGGCGCTCGCACATTACATTCGAAGCTCGCACATTACATTCGAAGCTCGCACGTAACATTCGAAGCTCGCACATAACATTCGGGTCTTGCATATAACATTCGGCGCTCGCACATAACATTCGGGTCTCGCACATAACATTCGGGGCTCGCACATAACATTCGAAGACCGCACATAACATTCGGGGCTCGCACATAACATTCGAAGCCCGCACATAACATTCGGAGTTACGTGAATGTTATGTGCGAGCCCCGAATGTTATGTGCGAGTCCCGAATGTTATACGCGAGTCCCGAATGTTATATGCGAGCCCCGAATATTATGTGCGAGCCCCGAATATTATGTGCGAACCAAAAATGTTTTGTGCTAGCTTCGAATGTTATGTGCGAGACCTGAATGTTATGTGCGAGACCAGAATGTTATGTGCGAGCGCCGAATGTTATGTGTGCCAACGGAAAAGTCATACTTTTTGGTCATACTTTTCTATAAGACGGGTGATTCCATAAAAAATGTATTCACATAGCACCGAATGTTATGTGCGAGCACCGAATGTTAGATAGCAAAAAATATTTTATCTAAAAACGAATACATGTGTTTCGATCCTTTTTGGACACCGTGTATATTCTTATCAAATGCAGGAGATTTATTAACTATCAAGGAGAATACATGAAAAATATTACATTTTTTAGGGAATCACCCGTCTTATAGAAAAAGTGATGGATAATTTTTGTAATATGGAATTTGTTATTTAGTTAAAATTTTAAATTATATTTTTTTTTAATTTTATTTTTGTTGAGTAAATTAACAAGTTTTGCTTTTATTTTAGGGCTTTTATACGGCACGACTTAGTCAGTATTGCATCAAACCAAGGCACGCGGAAGGAACGAGGGCTTTTTTTGTTCTCGGATTTACTCGTTATCACCAGTATCAAGCGACGAAGCGGGACCATTAGGAAACCATCTACGTAAGTTTGAGTTTTTTCATCTTAAGTTTTTCTAATTTATTTTTTTATCTCAATCAAATTATACCTTGTTTTATGGGTATTAAAACTTTCGTGGATATTAACATTTATATAGATGACTTCTTTTTAATATATCGTACCACATTTTTCGCTATCTGAAACTTAACTTTTTAATTTCCTGTTTCATAAAGAACAATAAAAGAAATTAATTAACAAAAAATTTTTAAAAAATTAACAAAAAATACAAATAATTTTAAAATGCAGAAAAAATTCCAATACTTTATGACCTGTATATAAATATGTTTCCTGAAAATTTAAAAAAAAAAATGAATATTTCCATTTTTATAGTACATAATTGTGTGGTATATTTACAGTAGCTCTTGTCCGAACAGTTTAGTTGGATTATTGGAAGCAAACAAATACAAAATGCTCATGAGGATTCCATTAGATGACTTAGAAGTTATGAAAGGTAACAATCTTAAATTATTTCATTAAATAATGCAAAACTTTATTATAATTTATTATCCCTTAAATCCTTATACTTATTATTTTTTTATTAATGTAGTACTTTTCGGTATACCAGTGTGTGGAAGAAGATTCCCGGTTGAGTGTGAGTTAGGTGCCCGAGCGAAAATGGGGTGATAATCACATGAATCGAGATTCATCCACCACTCGTGTATCAAAATCTACATTTTGCTTGATTACGCGAAATCAGCACTTCGTGCACAAAGTGTTAACAAAATTTTCTCCACATTATCTCTGAATTTACCAATTTTTCTTCCGGAGCAGAAATGGAAAGATGTTAATTTTAACTTGCTGATGATGGAGAAAAATAGCATATACATGCACCACGGAAGAGAATAAAGTGACACCTACATTCTTTCTTCTTCTCCTCCCCATATGCATAACATATTATTCATTCGTATGACGTTTGCGAAATTTTTGCAGCCAAAGATGAAAACTTGAGGCGGATGGCTAGGGAAGTGGACCACTTGCGCGAGGACTGCACGATACTGAACCAATTGCAAGAACTGGCGGCGACACTGCACGGATCAAAGCAACAGCTGGAGGATCTCATCAAGGAAATGCTCAGTCAGACGCAAAAGCAGCTGGCCGAACGTAACGCCGCGCACTCGCAACTGGCCTGTCTTGAACTCACTCTGAATACTCAGTACGTATATTCTATTTATTGCTGCTCTCGTAATGTAGAAAAGTGAAAAATTCAAAATATCACTCTATTGGAGTGAAAAATCATTCTTTTAGAAAAAACTGGCTTAGTTATCACTCGTTTCGAGTGGTTTTTAATACTTTCACATTTTTTTTCTAAGTAAATCAAATTAGGTTTGTGCATTTAGCAATGAAACGTGCAAACTTCATTTTTAATAAATAACAATATATTTTAATTTGCTGTCAATTTTTTTTAATTTGTTACAAAAACTAAAGTGCTGCTTCTCTATTGTACAAAATACTAACTTTTTCTATTGTATGAATGAAATTGTTGCAGAGCTGGGATGGAGAATATTTCTGTGATGTTTGCAAAGCCGGATAAACGAGCAAGCTGGGAGGAGAGCTTTAATGAAGCCAAGCAAAAATTAGGTATGCTATATAAAAGATATGCTCTAAAAAACCACGAGCATTTGTATCGCCTGTAAACTTTTAATGGCTAAACGTTTTACTCAATGTGCTTTACAACTTTGCAAAATTCGTAAAAATTAATTTAAATTATTGAAAATTAGCACTGACTGGAAAAAGTCATATTACCATTACGAAATAGATCATCTTTAAAATAAAAAATATTTAAGAGTTTTTAACAAAAAGATGCTTATTTTAAAATAAAAATTAATATTCACGAACAACTTATTGCAGCTGCTTCGACGGATCGAAGGCCAGTTCCGGAGTTCGTGGGTCCACTGCCGATTCGCAAGACGCGCGCAGGACTGCAGTTTACGTGCGCTGCACCGACGCTTGCCAACGGCCAGGGTGCCCGCGACGTCTGGGTTTGCAACAGCGACGGTTACGTCGGTCAGGTCTGCGTGCTCAGCCTGAGCCCCGAGCCACCACAGGTCACATCTTGCAACGGCGTATGCAATGCTAGGATCCTCTGCGTTGCCGGCATACCTGCCTGCACCTCCGTGTAAGTTTCTAACGTTTCAGCAAAAGTTCGTAACGATTGAAGGATTAACTTGTAGTTTAAGTAAAATTGAAGTTTAAGTTAAACTTAAACTCGGTGATAATCTTTAATTCGAAGACAATCTTGAATACCAAGATAATCTTTAAGTTGAAGATAATCTTGAATTTGAAGATAATCTTGATTTGAAGATAATCTTGAATTTGAAGATAATCTTGAATTTGAAGATAATCTTAAATTTGAAGATAATCTTCAATTTGAAGATAATCTTGAATTTGAAGATAATCTTCAATTTGAAGATAATCTTGAATTTGAAGTTAAACTTTAATTTAAAGATAATCTTGGATTTGAAGTTAAGCTTGAACTAGAAGATAAACTTGAACTTGAACTTAATTTATATATGAAATAAACCTTGACTGTAAGTTGAACTTAAACTTAATTTTAAACTTGAAGTAAAACTTGAATTTAAGTTTAACATGAAGTTTATTCTGAACTTGAAGTTACACTTGAACTTGAAGTTACATTTGAACTCAAAGTTAAAGTCGAACTTTATTTATTAATTTCAAGTTTTTTATTTTTACTCTTACTTGTTGAACTTTGAACTTAAATTTCTCTTTACGTCTACTCGATAGATCTAATTAAAATTTTCTTTACTATTTCCCTCCACTCTTTGTAGATCAAATTCCTGTGCACCTATTAATAGTGCCTTTAACAGTAAAAGTGGTGTTGGTATGTCAGTTCAAAATACGGACACGTGTAGTGGAAATATTCAACTCGACAGGTACTTGCACAAATCGATCAGTATTGGTCGCTCCTACTTTTGCAAATGAATTATGCCTACGAAATAATCTCAATCTAATGCGACGCTGCTTCTAAAATATTGGGATGTGAAATGAACTAATATTTTCCTAAAAATGGGAATTAAAAGTGTTAATTGGGAAGAATCATGAAAAATTTGTTGAGATTCCATTATACCCGTCTGTTAGAACATTGCACATGTATTTTTTTGTCTCTTTTTAAATTAATACATTTTAATTTATGATATCTTTAATGGAAAAGGGGTCAATTATTTTGCAACATTTTGTCTCAAGGTTATAATGGTATTTTTTATTCAAATTTACATTTTTGTAGCCCAAATATTTTTTAATAAAAAAAATCTTATCTTTACTAACAAAAATATATTCAAGAACTTTACTAAAATATTCGACAGAGTACACACACTTTTATGAATCATTAATATTAATCGTATAATATGTAAATAAAACATCGCTATTACTAACAGAAATCAATAAAATATTTTACAAAATTGTCTTTAACTTGAAAAATTTCTTAACTGAATCGAATAAATTTACAGTTCGAGCTCCGACGATTCGGACTCAGACGACATTCCATGCGCGGATACGGCAAGCACCTCGATCGGCGGTGACGCATCGAGCCTCGAAAGCGGAGCCATCGACGAGGACTTTAACCAACCCACCATGTGGTTGGGAACCGAAGATGGCTGCGTTCACGTATACAACTGCAGCGACAATATAAGAATCAAAAAGAATAAGGTCAAGTTACAGCACGGAAGTAGCGTACACTGTATTATGTAAGTATATCCTCTGCAATAAAAGCTATATGTAACAGAAATGCAAGAACCGAAAAGTCGCAAGGGGTTGAGAAATTTTTTGCCAGAATTTGAAAGTCTGTTTTGGTCTTTGCACATTTTTATTAATATTTTCATCATGTGAAGCTTTATAACACAAAAGTGACCAGTTGATACCAAAAGAATTATTAAAGAATTCACAAAAGTAAATACCTAATTACCGAATGCTTCAGTAACAATTCATTTCGATCGGGAAGGTCTCTATAATCTTCGATTCATAATGAAAAAGCTTTAAAATTTTCGTTAATAAATATCTAAATATTGATCAATCAATAACTGGTTCCTGCATTTTTTAAGAAAGCATAGCACCAATTATTATCACTTGTCGCAAAATAAACAGCGGATAAAATTATCTGCATTAAACCATCAATTATTTGAAAAATCATTTATCTTTTCAGATATTTAGACAATAAAGTATTCGTATCGTTGGCCAATGGTGATATCACTGTATATTCAAGAGATCATCGTAAGTACATCTAAATTTGTCTAAAAAACATCTACATTTGTACAGGCTTCTCCTGTTCAAAGTACGAGATTCGTTCCCGTTCATTTGAAAATAAATAAGTAAAATAAAAAATCATCAATTTTACAGTGGGCGGTTGGAACACAGCGGACCCAACGACGTTGTCGGTGGGCACGGTGGCTTCGCCGGTGATGCGGATGCTGCCGGTCTCCGGCAAGCTCTGGTGCGCCAGTCACAACGCGGTGAAGATCCTGAACACGTACAGTCTGGACGTGGAGCACACGTTCAGCGTGAGCAGCGACAACAACCGGCCGATCTCGTGCATGGCCAGCTCGGGCGGCCTCGGCGTCTGGATTTCGCTCCACAACAGCGCCGTGCTCAAGCTCTTCCACGCCGGAAGCTACGAGTGCCTCACGGACGTCAACATCGCGCCCGCCGTCACGAACATGCTTGCCAGTAAGTGTCGACTCCAGATCCCGCCCCGACCAAGTGTACCCGATTCGAGTTTCAGGAATAGATTAACATCGGACGGAACATTATGCTAATTAATTAAGGGGTTGTCGTGCACCAGTATTGTAGTTTTTCGTTTCATTAAATAAATTTTGATATTCATAACTCGTTTGGAACATATTACAGATAAATAATGTATTTCTGCTTCAGTAATAATTTTATTTAAAAAATTTTATTAATAAAACGAAAAATAGGAATTGCCGTTAACCATGTTTAAGATAGGCAAGTAATGTATCCCCTAGTTTATGTAATATATTTCTTGATTGAAATCCACTACGACATGAGAAATTATTCACATTAAGCTGGTCCACATGATTACTGATTAAGGTACACAGAATCTGAAAGGTTTGAAAAAATCCTTTACAGAAGAAATAATCATAAATCCTGCAACGAAATTTTTAAAAATAATTGAATTATCTTATACTACGTAAACTGAGAGCAAAACCTCGAAGATAGAAAATAAGGAAAATGTAACATCCATCGAAGTTATTGAAAATTGATTACAGTGAAGAAATGCTTCTTTGAACAATGAGATTTATTTTAACGTAAATATTCCTCTCGTTGCAGATTGCGATGACATAATTCGACAGCACAAAGCCGCGTGCTTGAGGGTCACCGCACTACTGGCATGCAACGAACTTTTGTGGATTGGCACCAGTGCAGGTGTTCTTCTAACAGTGCCCATTCCTCACATAAAACCGTCCACGCAAAGAATGTCGCAAGCTCCTGTAGTTACTGGTTCGTATACACAGTACCAATAGCAATTAATGACAACATTACGTAAGATCTTTCAGAGATAGAAGAACAATGACGAAATGTATTACAATGCCAACTGCTGAAAGAGATCTAATTTAGCTTCGTATAATTATCAGCGCTACTGTACATATTTATTCATTACAAATTTCCATTTACTTAATAATTTCCAAATCGATATTCACGAGACAAATTAATTCACATTAAATTACGCAATGGACACATGTACGTTAATAAATATCGATATCTTCCTTATCAAAAGGACCTTACAAAATCCAAATAAAATAACTCATTAAAAGATGACGAAACATTCACTTTGTAATTAGATTTTAGTCTGAGCCTTTTCAATAGGACCTCGAATAAAATATTTATTAATTGAAAATTTCTGAATTGTTCCAGGAATACCACACGGTCACACGGGCCACGTAAGGTTCCTCACCTGCGTGGAGATCGCCAGTCCACCTAAGAGTGAGCCGCGACCCAAAATCAGCCGCTACTCGCTCAAGGGTAGCAAGTCTCTGGTAGCCCAGCAGAGTAGTACTAGCAGTACCAGCAGCACCGGTAGTACGGGCAGCTGCGGAGCCGAGCGAGGACGACTCCTCGTGATATCGGGCGGCGATGGTTACGAGGATTTCCGAGGACCTCAGGCCTCGGCGGAGCTTCAGGCTGGACGTGAAGATTCCACTAACCATTTATTACTTTGGAAGGTTAGCAACTCAGAAGAACGTATTATTTGTGTGGGTCAGAATGAGAGTAGCATCTCCATCTCAGATCTCCGATTCGGAATGGATCCCTCAATTACGTCTCAATATGGATTCTACAATTGGATTCTAATCCGACATCCCTTCTAAAACCCATGTTTGAAAAATTATACATTTTTTATAGTTTTAATTGATTGGGATTTGGTTGGGATTTAATTGGGATTTGATTGGGATTTGGTTGGGATTTGGTTGGGATCGGATACCCAGTCAGAATCGGACTGGCAAAGCGTGACACTTCTGATCAGAATCCCAATTAGAAATTGG
>UXGC01001281.1:0-27810 GCA_900480045.1 Eurytoma adleriae
ATTTGCTTTGCCCTAAAATAGAAATAAATTTATTATCCTTAGCAAATAGCATTGGCCCTAAATGACATTAAAAACAATCATTTTAAGCAAAGTCTCATTAAAATTAGTTAAAAATTGTGGTCTGCAGTTGTCGCACAAGGAAAGAATATTCAACAACTGATATCTCAAGACCCTTAAGTAAACAATTCACATATAGTCTATATTTTAAAGAAGTTATAATATATTAAGCATTAATGTAATTATTGTTTAGCCTATACAGACAATATTAAAATTACAAATAAAGATAAAACTGAGTTTTCTCTCCACAGTATTTTTATGCATCTTGTACAAATAGATTTTGCAGTAGCAAAATAAATTACAAATTGTATATTGAAAAAGTAAATAAGTAATGTAGCGCTATTGAACATACTAAAATAATACAGTATATTAATATTAACAAATCATATTTATTTTTTTTTTATGTTATAACTTAAGTTGTGTTAAGTATGCTAATCTAATTGTAAGACTAATATTAATTTCTTCAGCGTTACATTGGTTCATCTTAATTTACTGTTATAACCTTAAAAAATTATTGTTTTTTCAATTTACTTTAATTTATTTCCATCCTTTTTCTTTATTAAATTAGTTTAATAAATACTGATGGTGTGAGATTTGCCTATTTCAATAGTAAAATTTTTTTTCCCATTAAAGAACATCTTTGTTTTTAATGCTAAGGCATAATATTACCTCAGTGCATC
Source organism: Eurytoma adleriae (assembly GCA_900480045.1). Lineage (NCBI taxonomy): Eukaryota > Metazoa > Arthropoda > Insecta > Hymenoptera > Eurytomidae > Eurytoma > Eurytoma adleriae. The sequence continues at coordinate 738 of UXGC01001281.1, forward strand.
TTATGCAGTAATATTTTCAGCGTACGTGCGAGAATCTCAATGTCAGCATGCAGTTAGAATACAAACGCGTCGTAAAATTCACCGTACCAATACACTCTAGTTTAATGTGCGAACTGTTATGTTCAGTACATGTGCGAACTCTTATTTTCGCTGCATCTACTTTCTTTTCGCATACCCCATAGTTATATTTATTTCAGTTCTTTTTCGTAAAATAGCATGTATCAATTGATAGTCCAATTTCAGAAGCTTTGATTTTTTATTTATTTTCTGGAATGAAATTTCTTCATTAGATTGCTCAAGTCTTTCTCGGTTCGCATCGGCTCAAGCTACTGCTTCATTCGTTCTTTCTTTTCTCATTTACTCTTTACTGACAATGGCCCGTCTTGTGCAGCCGCACCAATCGTACGAGGATCGATGCATTTAATCCGCCAATTTTTTTTTCTCATTCTATTAGCAGCGACGACTTAATTAAGAAACGTTTATTATAAAAATTTATATTATTTTTAATACTCACACTATTAAAGCTACTATTTTTTAAAAGGTTTTATAATTTTGGTTGTTTTACAAAATTTGTTTAACGTTTCATTTAAAAAATTATATTTTAGATTGCAAATTTAGTTTGAAGGACTGCTGCGTTTTGCCATACATTAATTTCCACTGTCGTTTAGATACACGCTATGGTTATGTTTGCAGATTAATTTATTTACAAAGGGAAGCGAGTAAATTATATTGAATTGGAAGTCATTTTACTCTCGACTTGTATGTGAAGTAGAAACATAATTTGTCAATTTCATTCTGCAAACGTCAACGTAAAAATAAATGATGCCTTTACGCTCGTAGCATGATTCTACAATTTAACGAACTTATTGCAAATAAATAATTATAATAATCGACAAATTTCTAATGTGGGAGTATATTTGTTTAAATAAGGACAGTTTGAACATTGACGCTATTACTAAATAATAAGTTAACAGGTTCAGTCCTACCTGTGCATAAAAAAGGGACACAAAAACCATTTTACGTTAATAATGACTTCAACATTTTATTAATTATTTAAAAACCAAAACAAAATTTTCAATAAAATACAACGAATTTCTTCCCGTAACGATATGAAGAATATTTGATTTCAATTTCACGTTATTTCTAACTCCGTCACTTTTTGCACAAAAACTTTGTAAACATTTTGTAAGTAAATATAAAATGTTTAACAATTTCTTTAATACTTCAGAGTATGACTAGTGTTGATATGTGTGATCCAAGCAGGTAGTTCTCTCATTATATCTTAATGTTTAAACTCTGCTTAATGCACGCTTCTTATATCATATTTGAATGTCGCAGGAGCTTGACCTATATTTCTTAAAAAGTCGCTTTTCATCATTTCGCTTTTCTTGCATCAGGGCGCCAAGCAGATAACCTAATTCGATTAAAGGCATACGAAATTTCTCGGCGGAGCTTTTGGATAAATTTTAAAGTTCTTCCATTCTAGTGCAAATAACGAGATGCAGAAGAATGAAGGTCTGGAACTAAAAAAGTAGTAGGTGAAAAGCATAAGGGAAAGGGAAAAGTTCTTAGTTATATCAAGACGGGTTTCTTAGTGAGACGAAACGAATAAGAAAGTTGCTGCTTTCCGGAACGAATTTGAATATTCGATGTCGATACTCGTTATTTTTTGCGCTCCTTTACATGTACGTATGTAAGATAATTAAAAAGATCATTTGAAAGAAATGTGTCATTAACTCTTCTTAAAGAAAAAAAGATTTTGAGGATAAGGTTAAAGTTTTGAGGTTAAAGTGATAACTCAGATTATAAATAACCTATTGTCCCTTCCTAACACGACATAGAATTATAGAAGAAGTATAAAAATTGAAACATTCAAAACTTGTAGTTAAAGGATCAAAGATTCATACGTTCACTGAATGGCTGATCGATCCATCCGCCTCATAATTATTCGCTTCATTTACAGCCCATTAATCATTGCACTAAGTTTTTATCCTTTGCAGAACATTTGTTGTCCGTGGCCGTTGGTCTTCCCTCACCTTAATTGACGGCCTACACAACGGACAATTGTTTCTCGGTCGCGCTTGAACGTACTCTCTCCCTCACTCTCTCTGCTTCCCTCTTGCCCTCTCTCTCTCTCTCTCTCTCTCTCTCTCCCTCTCTATCTTACGGGGCCATTGTTAAGCAAAGTTTAGAGAAGATGTAAGAGTCGAGTGAAGTTTATCGGCTGCAGTTTGCCAGGAGGTAGAAGGCAGTACTAGAGAGCTAGTCAGCTGGGCTCGTGGAAAAGCCAAGTGGGTGGGACTAAAGGAAATTAGACCTACGCCACGTTCAGAAAGGAGCAATCTCCCCGGTAATTGTGTGGGATATTCGCGGGTCTTTATTTTGGCCCCAAGGAAGGTGTGTTCCGATGAGGAAAGAGAAATGGCCGTGTTAACCTAATGAGATGCGTCAGATAAATTATGTGACCTGTAAGGAAATCCATCGGAAATAATTCATAAAGCTTTCAAAAGCTAATTTAGAGCAAAAAGCTCATTGTCAAATCTTATTCAAGGACAGTCATTTATTGATTATCCCTGGTTAAAAATTAATCATATGTTGACCAAAATACTACTTATTTTCTGGTTATTCGTCCACTTCTGATAAAAATTCTGACCAGAAACGTTGCGCACCAGAGACTGATGATGTTCAGAATCTGATCAGCTTCGTATTATCGGTCGTATCTACTTTATCGCTACGGTTCAGCGCCTTATTCTGATAAAACAGTTATTTTTTATAACCCCTTCACTTTTTCCAAAAACTGATCAGTATACCATGCGAAACTCATCGTGACAAGTATGGGACAACCGGTCACCAGGCCATAGGCATTATTAATGCAAATTTTTTTAACCTTATAAGCACAATTGAGCAACACTTTAAATTTCTCGGTATTAGCTGACCACTTTTGTTAGTAATTAAAAGAGATGGAATAAAGGCCCGAAAAATCGAATCTTTTAGAATCGAAATGTGGTCGAACTACCAATAGTGGTCATTTCGTGCTAATAAATTACTATTAATCACTAATGCGGGAGCTTTAAAATCAATTTGGATCTAAAAGCCGGATATCGACGAAAGTTTGGTCGCGATCGAGTCGGGGTGCTGATGATTGAGGATGATCTGTTTTTTGACGGGCACTGAGACCATTAGTATTTCAAGCTGAATCAGCCGTGTTTGATTAGGCGCCGTTCGCGTTCGCCTTGGCCTGTGAATGCTCTTGACCACTCTCGCACTCGCACACTCAGCTTCAAATTCGGTTGGTCGATTCGACGAGTGTGCGGCCAAACGATTCGCAGTTTCGTCGCCGTGGAAATTGCTACACTGGTTTGTTGGGATTCTGAAACAGTCTGTTCGGTCAGGACCTCTTTTTGTTTGCTGTCTAAAGAAAAACACACGTAACTGAATCGAATGTAACTGCAAGCGTAAAGTAGTTTTGCTAATAAAGAAATTGTTTTTTTAATCTAAACTTTTACTCTAAGTAATTAATCAAAAATGTAATTAAATTATATTCATTGATAAATTATGTCAAATAAATTAAACAATCATGAGGTTACACAGAGTTTATTTCAAACATGCTGTAATCAGTATGCAGTGGTGTTATTACCAAAGCTCTAAAAGTAGACTAGGGTTATAAATTTGTATGTTTTTACTGTATTACTTAACATTTAGCTGAGTTAATGCCCCAGTGACTTGGGAGAGCAGGGTCTAAAATCGATGGCTGACCGAACTGGGAATATCTACTGTGCGACCCGATGGCAGCCGCGCTGATACTGTTCAGTATGCAGTAGTGCACCTGAGACTCCCGACCCGTATTTCGCTCGCTAATGTTCTAACTTTTCATTCCAATCCCATTCCCAATTTTCAAATATCGGCTTCTTGTATTGAAATATTTAACGGTCCAAATTCACCGTCTTCGAAAACTTTGCTTGCGAAGTGAAGTGTTAGTCATTGTTACCCACGAATGAACAGCTGATATATTAAAAGTTTAGCAAAATTTTGTATTTTCGTCTTTTTTATAGATTTACTTGTGTTCATTATTTAATTATTTATGGAACATTCGTCATTTGAAAATTGCTTGTTTTAATTATTTTAAAACTTAAACTTTTAACATTTTTCAAGATCCTTTAACGACTTCTATTACTACCTTCTTTGCCATGTTCACTACTGCATTCGCTTTTTGATCATTAAATCGTGTTGGAATAAAGGTGCAGTAAACTTATTTTATGCGTTTTTCTATTCCTTTGTATACTTGCAAAGAAATTGAGAAGGGATAATAAAATAGATGGAAAGGGAAATGGAAAATGGATGTAAAAACGTGCGATACGCAGCTACGAATGTAAAAGTAAGAACAAATAGATATAAAGCGTAGGGAGTAGTGAATGCAGAGACAAACGAGAAGCAATGAAAAAAGGAGAAAATTTAGTTATCTACTTATTCCGCAAAGCCTTTACAGCTTTGTGTAACATAATGATAGCAATTTATTGGATCCTTTTTCTACAACTTCCAAATGATATTAAAAGGAACGGTTACTTTAAATCATTCTAATAAGATAAAAAAAGATTAAAAAGGTCTAGTGCATTTTAAAAATTTAAAAAGAAAATGTAATTACTCATTATTGTATCAACTGAATTGGTTAAATAATAATTTCCTTAAAGTGAGATTATTCATACAACAGGTTTATATTATACAAAGCGATGACACGGACCATGAGAGATCCGCTGAGCTCAACGTGTGTGTAGTTGGCGGTCAGTGAGTGAGGAGGGAAGGAGAACGGGCGATAGTCGGAAGAAATAAGAGATAAAAAAAAGAAGTTGGAGCAAGTAGAATTCAGGGAAGGGTCATAGGGAGGAGGCGAGAGTAAAGTGCAGTTTTTTACAGAGCAGCGGCCAGCCCGAACTCATTTCTCTCCTTCCGCGGCGGAACGGGGGGAAAGTGCCGTGCGCGCCAGGAAGAAAAATCCCGCAACATTCCTCCAGCCGTATATTTTTGTCGGCCACCTCCGAGTCCTCTCCTCTGGATATATATACACAGACTAGACCCGCTACTGTAAAAAGACTTTGCACCTCTCTTATTTGCGCGTCCACCGTGTCGTCAAAGAAATATTTCTTTTTTTTTCCTTTTGCGTGGCTAGTTTTCTCTGCAGATTTTTTTTCACTCTTTCTCACCTTCTTCAATTTTTCAAATTTTACGATTACCAGCTTTTTTAGGTCAGAAAATCTCATTATAAGCAAAAATGTAATCTTATTTACTCTGTAATTCTCTATTAGAAGGGCAGAACTTCATTTTCTGTGAAAATAGAAATAAAAATGGGTTTGCGAATCTTTGAAGAGTCCTTGTTCACTTGACACTATCAAAATTGATCCAAAGATTTCCAAAAAATGTCAGCTATGTGGCAAAAGAACGTAAGGGCAATGTACTCAGCAAAGGGTACAAGTGCATTGTTATTGTCATAATGTAACTGCATAGTTTTTTCAAAAAATCAGATTCGTTAAAAAGATTCTCATAATTATTAATTCCAAAATAAATAAGAGCGAAACCTTGAAGAAATTGGGTATTCTGTCAGAGAAAGGTTTTTTGTGGAAGGAGGTACAACACGTATGCGGAATCGACGATGAGACGAGGCGGCGCGTTGCGGACTTTTTTAATGGTGCCCTCATGCCGGAGAAGTGGAGGAGCATTTCACGACGACTTCGTCATCGTCGGCGACTGCCAGCTACGACGACGACAATTGACCGTAGCCGTGTGTGCGCGGTGGTGACGCGTGTAGGAAAAAGGTCTTGCGCTCGGATTGTCTTTGAATTTTTCAGTCTGCTTTTAAGTGCTGTGATAAAACTAGAAGAGCAGACGAGGCTACACCAACAAACGAACAGAGAAAGAGAAAAGGTTGAGCACCAGGAGAAAGGGAGAGGGAGAACAATGAAGCCCGAGAGGTTGAACTCCTCGAGGAAATAATAAAAATGATTTTTTATTTTTCCGCGGAAGTTCCAGTTGTGATTTATCTCTTCGTATTTTTGCGAAACACATTTATTATTTGCTTAGAAGGTACGCAGGTGGTTTATCATCTCGTAATTCAATTGATTGTCTCTTCTTTTTTATTTGTGCTAATCACAGAATATTAAGTTTGTTTGTTATCAGAAAATTGGTATTTTTTTATTAAATGTATCTGAGTCTATTTATGAATTATCGATTTGCTTTGTTTCTGATCGCATTATAATTGAATTTACTTACATCTAGGCGTAGCAAGTGCTTTGTGCTGAAGCACATGCATACACTATTAAAAAGGTAGACCCAAATGGCAATTTGTTTGTTAGTACTAATCGAATCAAGATTGGAATAATTTAAGATTTTTCCCTGACTTTTTGCTGCTCTCCTTTCTTGGCTCGTCGCTCAAAGGGGCGTAAGTCTTTCTCTAACGGATCTTCTCAGCGTTTTTTCCGCTGCCTCCGTCGTATCTTTCGCCAGAGAGGGAAATGGGCGGAGGGGAATGTTTTTTATTCATTCTTCCACGGTTAGGATCGAATCTCAAATGAAATTATGCTGAGCAAGACATTACAGGAATTGGCAATTAACGTCCCAACTTCGCCCTATAGCTTTAGAAGGACATCTTTGCCCGCCGATTCTCGATCGAACGAGCATCTTCTCTCCCACTTCTTCCTCTGCTCCTTCGACGTCGTGTTTATAATTACATTTTGCTCAATTAACTGAAACAGGAAAAGAGAGGAAAGATGAAGTTCCTGCTCCTGGGATACGTGTGTGAAAGTCAAGAGATTGCTTGAAATAGAGATGAGAGTGTCACATTACACTGAAAATAATTGCCGGGGAAAATAAAATATTGCCCAGAACTATTTGTGTAAGAAAATTATAATGCAGAAAATGTAAAATTTTAGTATTAATTTATTGAAATAGTTTATTGATCGAATTGAGAATTAAAAAGCTTATAAAAATATGACTACTTTTACAGTATAAGAATATGAGAAAAGTGTATTTTTACTGCTAAAGTAAAAACAGTAACTCAGAGAGGAATAAAATTTCAGACAGACTGGAAAGAGTAATAATTTCTTCAATGCCTTTAGTACCCTGTACTTTTCCCTCTATACTTTGGGTTTTTATGAGTTTTCATTGCTTTACGTTGTGAAGTAGTTCAGAGGTGTTCTTTATCCCTATTTATTTCGGTTTATATAAATGTAGTTTTACATATTCGGGCAGCATAACACTTTGAAACAGAAAAATATTAAATGTCAAAATTGTCTTGCTTCATACGACTCAGGAGTTTCATTACACCTATCGCACTTACTAGTTTTATACTGGGTGTTCCAAGAGTAAGTTTATACCACGTTTAGTTTTGAAACTATAAGAAATATAAAACAAACGACTGAAACAAAAGACGTTACGCCAAGAGGATATACTGATTCTAAAAAAGCTCAAAATGTTGCATTCAGAGATGCATTTATGTTGTGGTCCAAATTGTCCTTTGGAATAGATATACACATATTTTTACAAAAGCAGCATTTTTAAATTAAGCAACCTATTAAAATTGTAATTGTATTTGCGAAGTAACAGCTGCGTTACTTCTGTCATGGTGTCCGGCGGTTTTATTTACGTTTATAATTTACAGTTTTATGTAACGATGAAATTAGATACTTTAATATAAAATTAAATTAAAAATCGTTTTGAAATTTGTTACATAAAATATAACTTGAAATAATAAATTTCAGCAGAATATACTCTTCGAAATTCTGTCATCATTATTCACTTTATACCCCGATAAAATCCTCTTCTACCGGGTCCCAGTTAATATACGATGCGTTCACATAAATTTTACTTTGTGAACTGTGTATTTCACGATACAAATCCATCGTCTATTCCCAAAAGGCGTGTGAATTGCAATTGAATATTGCCGCTCGAAAAAGATTGCTTCTCAAGTGAATTGAAAATTTATTTCGACCCCGTAAAGTATTGCTCAAATCTAAAAATCAATTTTTTAATCCACCGCTTCGAAACCCCCTCGCCATTCACGTCGCAACTGTAATGTTACTTTTTCTATACCGCAGATTATAGTATTAATGGTTTTTCGATAGTCAACGATACTTACTTTTTTGAAATTTCTTGAATAGGCAGACTATTGAACATGACCCATTAGGTTATCAAAGTGACGCAAGGCAATAGATTTCTATTGTAGTATAGCAATTTTAAATACTAAAATTAAGTATTTAAAAAACATTAACGTCAGCGTATTTATTACTTATGTCGTTACCTTGGATTAAATTTCATTTTACTCATGCCATAAAAATGATTTATTTAAAATTTCTTGTAGTTGGACGCATTCATTTCGTGTGAGTCCCAATAGCTTTCCGACTGGTATGTCTAATAAATCAAACATTAACGTCGCAGCTTATCAAACATCCCCTTTTAATCAATCTCGTTGCGACTCGATATGCCGCGCACGAAGCAGTAAATAACCAACCCAGTCCGTGCTTTTCTCGAACTCGCCGTATTAAAGAAGAGTAGCCCAGAAACATTCGACCCGTCGGGAGGATTGAAGCTCCGATATCTCAAGAATTTATCTGTGTCAGTTTAAAACACTTCTCCGGTCAGATGCACACGACGTCGGGTCTCAAGGCTCCAACACTCTCTTATTCTAGGTTTCGTAAGCATCTTCCCATGCTCTTATCATTAAATGTCTGAGGAAAAAGTACCCCAAGAGAGGAAGCGAAAGGTTGATGTAATTACACCTATAGTCACATCTCCGAAAGTATGGTCAGTTATATGGAGAAAAAAGTCAAATCTACACTTGACAGTGAGGTTATTTTTACGTGAATAGTCATGTAAGAATTTAACCCTATAGTAGAAATCAGATGGGGATATGTTCCACTGCTCCTGATCAGATCCCTAACAGAACCCTATATTTTCCATAAGGCCCCATGTATAAGAGTAGGACAAAATCTTACCCTAAGTTCTACTAGGGAAGTAGTTAAATTAACTCGACTTGTCATATAGACTTTGATAACAAAAAGCGCAAAATTATTAAAGCTCCACCTATTTAGAAAAAACAAATTGCCTTTCATGTAATTTCTACATGAAAAAAAAGTTACGATTGCTGCTTTCATGGGAGTACTAGCTTTTAAAACAAGGCTATTACACTTTCACAAACAGCAATACTAACCTTTAAAAACAACAGACACTATTAAAAAAGGCAGAAGCTGCCATTTTTTAGCTGGACGTTTACGTGACAGTCGGTATAAGCAGAAACTGCCTTAGAAAAAAGACAGTTTCTGCATTCTTTTCAGGTAGTGTTTTTGTTCTTCTCAGACAGCTTTTGTATGTTTGTAAAAGGTTATATATCGAAGCAGCTCGGAAGCAGCTGATGAAAAACGTTAAAATAATCTGATAAGCAACTGCAATATCCATAGTATTTGTTGTCTCCCTATAAGATGTTTCCTTTTAAGAAGGTGCCACATTTACGCGGACCCGCGAGGCAAGGCAGCTTAAGCGAGTTTGAGATGCGGAGATGGAAAGACGCATTTGGAGTTATTGCCGCGGCGGACACGGCTTGGATATTTCCCGAAAACGGGTCCGCGGATACGAGATCGTAAATTCCAAGAGCGCGAGAATCACGCCGCCGCCGCGAGCGCGCGTATTTTCCCGCGTCGCGTTTTCGCTTATCCGTGTACACAGATTTCCGCCCTCGTGGTCGCGTACAGCCGCACGAGAGCGAGAGGGAGGGAGAGAGGTCGCGCGCGACTCGGCTGACTATCGCTACAGTGGATCACTGATTCTCATAGCTCGTAGGCCGACCGTAGGATACCCCCTCCCCTTTCCCTACCCCCTCTGTACTTTGAGCGCGATATTCAGCCACAAAGTTTGGCAATTTGGAAAGTTTCCTGATAGAGGCGAGCCTAGTCGTATATCGCGAGCAGTAAAATTTGTTTGGATCGACGTTTCCGCGCTGTCTCTGTACGCGCTGTTTCGTTTTTAGGAGGTGTCGCATAGTATTTCCTTCATCGTTTCCGCGACAAGTTCGAATTTTGTGGAATTGTTTATCTTGAATTTACATACATGTATATCAAAGTATTATATAATTAATCTGGACTATTTTGTTTTAAATGACTGCCAACATATTTTCATTGAAGATATGTGATTCATAAAAAAATAAATATTTTGATACTAGTTAATGGCAGTTGATTAAAGTAATATTAGGAAATAGTTGAGCATAGAAAATTTCATACGTAAACTTGATACTGTATATCACTTGTTCTCAAAATTACTTCAGCTATACTCATTGAAATTTATTAGTTCAACTAACTAGCTACACTTAGTAGAAGTCAAGTTACGTAGGCTTTCTAAGTTCATTAATAATTAACTTTTAGTTAGTGTCGATAAAGAGTTGAGGCACAGTATAATTAACGTTTGCATACTGAGTTCAATATTGGCAGTTCTAAGTATAACTACTCCATGTTTCTTGTTATATAATGATATAACAATGCAATATGCTAAAATAATATCAGAAATTTCCAAATATTAAAAGTATTCCGCAAGATTTAAATTTGGATCATTTAAAAGCATCCATGTATGCAGAAAAGTCAAAATGAAAAGGTTAAATATACATTTCTAGTAAATGTGATTACTAGTAGAAGTCGACGATTGTTAAGAATTACAAGTTGTATCGAACTAGGAGATGACCAGAACTCCGGATCCATGATTTTTTTTGTAGGATATACCGTCTCTTCCTACGAAGACTAACACATTTCAAAAAAATACATTTTAATTTGCTGTTTTTATAGTAGCAGAGTGAAATACATTCGTCTGGAACCTGAAAAACTCTCGTGGTATTGATGACACCCTACAAATTTATCAGGTTCTTGAAGAATTTACTTTGCTCTAATACTTTAAAAATAACAAATTAAAATAGGCTTTCTTTGAGATGCATTAGTCTTCGTAGGAAGCGAAGATATATTTTTACACTAAAATGAATTACACTTTGTTCCAATAAACTTCATCTCCGTCTTCATCTTCCGCTTCATTTTCGTCTTTATCTTCATCTTCGTTGTCATCTTCGTGGTCTACTTTTAACCAAGTAATTTTTTAACAATTTGTACGACAGTCTTCTTTCAATGTAATACGCAAGTGACCAATTTTATAAATCTATAATTCAGTATAGCATTTGATAAACAGCAGCATGAACCATCACCTTAAATTGCAGATAATTAATAGTTAACGAGCCGTGGATCTAATACACCAATAAAACATTCGCCCGCGCCCATTTTATATAGCCACTCTTATTAAATTCATCATGCTTAGTTAACAGCCGGTGGCGAGAGACAAAGCGAGACGGGGAATGCGGTCAGACGCATACGTAGACCACCTTTGATTTATACCTCCAGAGCGGAGTCTCTCCTCGGGTCGCAAATAGCGCGTGCCGACGTTTACGGCCGACCGGACGCGCCTGCGCGTCTGCGCCCGATGCTCTAATGGGAATATTATACGGAATTTTCGCCGGCCAGCGGTGGATAGACAGCCACAGGTGTAAATGAGATCAGTCTTGAACTCGGGAGAATTTGCCGAGCGCCGGCATTTCCCCGAGCAGTGACGCCGGCACTCCGCGCGGCGACCTCGACGTGTTCTCCCCGTTGGCATGCATCGCCACCGGTGGCACCTCGTGCATCCTGCATTGAGCCCGAGGCCCCCGGCATCCGACTTAATAATACAGAGCCATTGGAGATGGGGTGTTGCGCGCAGCGTCCGCCTCGCCGGCGCTAGTTGAGCTTCGATAGGCCCGGCAAATTTCTCATGGGCTCTACTAAAAGTCACACGTGCGCTACTTGCTTATCGGCTGTCTGTTCGCTCGCTCGCTGGACCAGCTGCGTGTTCCGACTAACATTTGGTAAGGTAGCGGACTGCTAGCCTCGGTGGTTTGCTGTGAAATGTTTCCTTTAGGATGGAGGGTCAGCTTTTTGGATTCTATTTTTGGTTGCGATGAAATGGAGTGAAGGTTTAAATTTGAACAACAAGAGTTGCAAATTAAACTTCAAGCTTCTCTAAATAAGGAAGATGAAGATGATTTTGACTAAAATGTGTTATTAAACATGTTCAAGAAATAAATGTTATGTGGGTGGGATTTAATTAAAAACCTTACTTTACTTCACTAACTTTCACTTCAGACTTTATTCATAACTGGTAAATAAGTAAATAATAATCTTCTCCTGGAGAATTTATCATAAATCTAATTGAGTACAGTTATCTCTTTCTGTAACCTATTAGAAACAAACCATAAATCAATCCATAATTGCAGTTAGTCATAAAATGATGATTTACTGTTCAACTATAACAATCAACCAGGTTTCGACCAGCTGCTAGCTACTAATTAGTTTTTCATATCTTAAAAATGGTTGATCTCCACTAAAGAAAAAGAGTTACAATAGAAGTACCGTTTTTCGATTGGAAATTCCTCAAAATAAAAGAAAGTGGATTGGCTAACCCTTTGGTAAGAGAGTGTTGCATGCCGTAAGACTCTGCTTAGTCAATGTTAAATAGCTGTGAAATTCCTTCGAGGTCTATTGTCGCTCTTCCATTCGGTGTTTCTCTGACAAACCTTTTTCCTCGATTATCTCTTTCAAGCGGGGGTCCAGGCGAGGTGCAGCGATCCGTGAATTCCAGTACGCGATGTACTTCCTCTTTAAAACGACGGGGCAAACTTTTCCGCTCGTCTGCTTTCTTTCCTTCTTCTTACTTTTTACATCGTAGCAAAACTTACAGTGCTTGATCGGTCTTCAGAAACTATTATAGAGATGTTCTTGTCTTTAATTCTTGGTAGTCTTTGTATCAACAATAAAGAATGTATTATGAAACTACTACTAATCTGATCGCATTCGCGAAACAAAGATTACATAACATTTTTATTTACATTTTAATAATTTTACTTGCGGTTTTGAATAACCTCCCTATGCTATGTTGTGCTGACAAAGATGACATTATGTTATTTGATTTGTTTCAATGCAGAAAGGGTTACAAAACAAAAAGTGTGTTAAAAATATTTCTTTAAATTTTCGAACATTTTATTTCACTTAAAAGTTTGCAGGACAGATGAAAAGCAACGGAATTGATTCTTTAAAAAGTGGAATCGTTAAGAGAAGGAAAAGAAAGAGTGGAACATTTTTTATTTCGATCGCGATCGTGATAATAGCGCTTATGAAAGTAAGCTTTCCAGTGGCAGGCGCGCGAAAAGTTTTTTGACTCCTCGACGTCGTCGCTATTAATTTCGGGCTGCTAAGACCGTCGACGCGACAAGTTAGAGACATTTCTGTGCAGCGGAGCGAACTTACAACAGCGTGGAGCAGAGGCGATGGTGGTCTGGTCATGGGTCAGCTCTCAAAGGAGATGCGGCAATGTGGAAACTCGGTCGATGAATTTCTGAAAGCAGTGTGTATTGGTTGTTGAACGATTGCCAAGTAGCATCTGAACTTCAGCGTATCTTGATTGTGGTTGATTATTTCTGAAGATTTGTCCATTGGTGTCAAATTTTCTGACAATAATGTTTTCTCTATTCCACATTGTAATGGAATGGTTTAAAAATTAAAAGCATAATCAGATGTCTCAAATTATGTCCAGAAAAGACCTTACTAGTATTATATTTTCTGTTAATAGATTGAATGAAATAGAAAATCATGTAGCAACTACGAAAGTCTGGATGCCCGACAAACAAAATACGTAATGAAGAATCATAAAAATGAATGAAGGTATAGCTACTGTGGCGTATGATAAATTGTATCTCTAAATTTTTGGGCAATTTATGTACAACATTTTTTCTCTTTCAATGGTTGTGAATATATCTCCTTAAAAAATTTTCTGTACGTGCAAAGATAAAAATAGGCAGGGTCAAAAAATAAGTAAATATCCCCCTTTTTATTCGTAGCACGTGACAAAATAAAGTTTTCAATTTAGGACGATCCATCAAGATCATGGTCGCACTCGTTCTCCACGGGTGCGACCACGGGAATCTCTTAAGTCGTTGGCTTTTATGTAAAGTGCGAGCTTCGTTATGCTCGCTTTAGATGTCGGGTCTTCAACGTTCCGCGTTTGTAATTACATTGTAATTTCGCCGACGTGAGAAGAGACCCCAGGGCCATTGTCGTCAACGTCGTTGACTTTTCTTTTCGGACAGGACCACATGGCCGCTCGTTGTCTCCCGAAGCACGGCACGTAACTTTTTTTTTGTTTTCCTTTTTATTCCCATCGTTCGCCTCAAATGCGTGCGCTACTTGGACGCGCGAGGAATTTCGTTATGAGATGCTAAAGCAGCGTTAGATTAAAGCGAAGTATTTCGTGTGATAATGCGATCGTAAAAAAGCAATATTGTTTTTTTAGTTCATATATTTACTTTAAACGTTGAGTAATAAAAAAGGATAATTCATCATTTTAAGGCAAGGACAATTTTAAATTAATGATACTTTTAGTTATTCTTTTACAAAAAGAACATTTGATTAATTATTTTTTAAACGGCTTATGGGTTATAGTTATAACATGATCGGATAGAAAATCGTCACTTTTTACTAGGGTAATCGATTGGTTTAAATAGATTTTAATTAATAATTAGTTTTAATCAAATTTAAATTATTATTATACTATTAAATAAAAAATATAATATGATTATTGAATTAAAATAATGCAGTGATCTGAAACAAATTTGATCCTCTATAAAACACACGATAATTACGTTACTTTTTCTGTCTCGTACGAAATTGCCGAAGTTTTTTCCACGTGTTCAAATATTCTTTTAATAACAATGTTGCCTTCAAATTTTTTCGGGTTATGAGTGTATCTCCCCCCCTAAAAAGCGTTATAAATCTACGCATCGTGGTTGACACGGATACAGGGCTTAGCCGTTTGCCCGGCGTATACTGGCGGAAAATAAACCGCCAAGTTTTTGTCGAAAAATAAACGCCCACAAGGCAAATACAAGAGGGAAAGAGGAGGCGGCTAGCGAGGCGCAGACTTTGGCAGGGGCTCGTTTGGTTTATTTGTAAAGCCACGAGTGTCCCTTGTTTTTCTTCCCTTTTCCAACTTTCCAAAACTGAAAGGGTTACCGAATTTCTTTCAACTCTTTTACCGTTGGTGTAATACCATTCGGTATTCCGGCATTAATTAATTCACCAACTGTTTCGTGATTTTTCAGCCATTGTTGAAACTTTAATTAAGTAAATTTGTCAGAGACCAGCTTAATTTTACCGACCCGCTCATGCATTATTCAATCGTGATAACTCATACGCGATTCGTCTATATACTAAAAAACATTAAAGAAAATAAATGTATTTTAAAATTTATGCAATGTTTTAGTATTTGAACTAACTTAATTTAACTTTAAAATGAACGTATGTGTGCCGCTGTAGTTACTCTTTTTTGCTGAAGCTTAATAGACTCGGTATTTATATTTCATAAGTTTTTTGTTGGCTCCTCTGATAGAAAACATGAAAAGAATTGATCAGAAATTCTTCATTCATGGGCTTCTTTTGAAATAATTTCGATTGTAAAGTCAAATTGGGTTTAATTTGAAGGTAGGATTTACAAAGAAATGCAGCCCTATGACTCCTCGGTTTCGGTTAAACCAATGAGAGTGATTTTCTGGTTTAAAAAAGAAATGAGCATTTATCATAGAAAAAAAGAAGTTCAATTAGTAGTAGATTTCAATCAGAAATAAAATCACATTTTAATCATAAATTAACCAACTGTAAAAATTATTTTCACATAACCTAATCAGTAAACAATTTCTGTTACTAGTGATTATTTGCTTTTTCATACGTTTAGAAAGTATTGCTTTGAGATTTCATACTTTTTTAATGCACAGTATCGTAAAAAGTGAATACACTTAAATAAGTTACTATTCACAATATTTTTTTACACTTTTATACATCGTAAAGTTAAAAGTTAAGATCTATTCTTTCTCATAAAATTGCAAGACAATAAGCGAAATAAAGTAAAAGAAAGCTCAGCGGAGCAAAGTAAGTAAGGTAGTCGAAGTTCTTTTCGTTTATGACTTTGTGGGCACTATTTGTTCGGCGCCGTGTTCACAACACGGGCGGCAAGCATCTCGATTTTTTGGTCGCTGAAACTACCGCTCGTCTTCATTTATCATCTTTACGAGCTTTTCTACTGACGGCCCGGCGAAAAATGTACCTTACGCGCGTTATTAATGGCCGCGCCGAAAAGCAGTAGCACCGGCAACGACGACGCTCGCCTCCCCGCCGCTGCATGCGGTTTATTTTCTTAACGTGCTCCCGCACTCCTAGTCCGCGTGCTGTCATCCACGTCGTCGGCGGTTGGCACTACTGTGAGCTTTTCTCCGATATCCCGTTCTAGGCGTTAACTGAATTTTTCAAGCGCTCTGGATCACTTTTTTAAAGTTACGACCTATTAAAAGGCACGGGGAAAAAAGAGTAACACGAAAGGCGAAATTTTATGGGAGCGATAAATTTTGATGTTTTAGTGTTTTTTTTTTGACGGCTTATTCCGTTTATTAGCTTTAGGATGCTTGATGCGTGTAGGCGAATACAGATTATACGCACTTAAAAAATGCTCATGTATTGCAATAAAGATTTTTTTATAAGAGCAATTCAATAATAAGTTATCTGGTAGATGGAAAAGCTATATCGTATACATTGACAATTTTATAAAGGTTTAAAACTAAATATTTGTACCGAAATGTTCTTCTGCATAATCCTCCTCAGCATTCGAAGAAAATTATCCTTGAGTAAAAAATAATCACTTTAAAAGAGAAGTTAAGATTTTGAGGTTAGTTTACGTTATCTTATTTATTATTGGCTAAAAACCATTTTTTCTTAATAAAGTTAACCTTTTTTCTTTGCTATTTAGTAAGTAATTAATTGATTTTTGGCTTCTCGACCATGTACAAGTTGAGTAAAGGTTGAAAAAGCTTTTCACTGAAGTTTGCAAATAAGTAAGTCAATTAATCATAGCTATTAATAAGGATGATGACCACTTTAAGCAGTATAATTTTTTCTACAGTTTCTAATTTTCATCATAAGTCAACTGTTTTTAATTTTTTAAACATTTGTACCTGTCCTAAATCAGTTCTTTTTTTTATACGATTTAATAGCCAAATGAGAGGCTCAGATAATGGAGCATGCAAGGTTCATGAACTTCTCACCCCGGAAATCTTATAAATTTTAGAGCATTGTCGGATATAATCTGGTGGGTGGCCCGCTCCCTGAATATTCCAGTGTATTATCCATGCTGTTTTCGGCGGAGTCTCACCGCACGAACCAAAAAGGTACATCGCGTCACCAATGTCGCGTCTAAATTATCCGATAACACGGTGCACGAACAGCAGGTGTTACTCGAATGTCGGGCTTCGATTGAGCAATATTTCGCGATAAGCGTTCTTCAAAATTTCATCAGTCGGCCGTGCTGCGGTCTAAAAAGTTTAGCATTGGCACCAACTGAGGCAAGTTTAAATTAATCTCGTGTAAAGTTTTAATCTTGCAGCAAGAACAGCTTCTTGTTGCTGCAGCCGGTGTCTCTTGTCGGTCCCGTATCCGCTTTTGATTACTTTCTCTTCATTTTCTCTTGTTCGCGTTAGACTTCTCATATCTTATATCTTATGTGAACTTTTACTAAGAATTTTCAAAAAGAAAGAAATTTTAAGAAAGTATAATATGCCATTTGCTAAAATTTGAACAAATGTCTTAATTGAATCAAAGGCAACCTCGAAGGCAACCGTAAAAGCCTTTACAATATTATTTTTTATTTTTCAAAGAACTGACGAGCTTATTCTAATACAGTACTGTGCTGCAAATTTTAGAAATTTTATTTAATTCTAAACTCTACGTAACTCCAATACAGCAATATGTCTATGATTGAATTTATTTTGAGAGTACCCAGCGTGTTTGGTCTTCTGCCTATTGATCGTCGGTTATGCTATAGATTGTATCTCACTCTGTTCCACAGGCCAGAAGAGTAAAAAAGCATTTCGTGCCTTGGGAATATCATGGGTTAAAGTTTTTTGTCTTAAAATTTGAATTCCTTTAAAAGTATGACATATGGAAATGGCTTTCTTAGTCCTCTTTTGTTTCAGATTCAAGAAGTTACTTTAAGAAATTATATAGCAATATATTGGTACTACAGTTCCATGTATTAGTGTCAGAAATAAGTTACCAATTGTTGAAAAAGATCTTAAAAGATCTTGTAATCATCTGAATCTTCTTTTTGGCGCATAGCTCAGATGTAATGTCAATCAATTATCTTGTGCTCTGTCATTGTATCTTCTTATGTGTGTACCCGTGAAAGGCTGAATTACAAATCAATTTTTAGCAATGCTGAAGAAAGGAAATTACAAGGGGTAAAACGTAATGCATGCATGATGTATGGGAATGGATGTAGATAATGGATGCAAGTTATAAAAACAAATGTACTCTCGTCCAACTATCAGTACAAGTCATCTAATAAAGCTTTCTCGTATCTGGCATCTATTATCCTTATTCCTTATTTCATAAATTTTGTCATTGATCGAAAGATAATAGATTAGGAGTGAAAAAAGTAATGGATCCTTAAATTTAAAGTGTAAAACTGGTTTGATTTGCAAGACGAAGAATAAAGAAATAAAAAACACTTTAGCAAATATAAGAGGTAATACTCATTTACTACAAATAGCCTCATTTACGTAGAAATAAATGCTGTAGTTCAAAACGACGAAGTTCCGTCCAAAGATTAATTGCCCTCCTTTGTACAACAAGCATTTTCTACAAAGTTGGCGCTAAAAACCTAGTAACTTTCGAATATTTAGGTCAATGGCCTAGTTGTTGACACTGAACCGAACGTTTTGATTTCTTTCACTTAAAACGCAAAGAACTGCATTTCTTCGCATTCATTCGCAAATGGCATTTTTATTATTGCAGTGAGTTCCATTGCTTTACCCGACTGAAACTAAATAAAAACTAGATGTCGCTGCTTCGTTGTTTACAGGGCTAATAAAGTGAAATAGTAACCAATTCCCATTCGATTATGTCGGAAACAAATGAAATTTGTAAAGTTAAGTGCCACATTATCCGAGCAAACTTCTTCAATAAACTTGAAAGGTTGCTTGAAGAAAAAAAGCTCACCGATAAAACAGTTAGTACCACTTGTTTCTCTCCATTCTAATTACATCAGATTGAAGGCGCAATTCCCCTTTTCAATCTTGTAGGACTGATCCGGAGGAATCTCGATTGCATCTAACGCCTACTCATAATGTGATTGCTATTCTGAAATCAAACGAGGGTCCTTTATAAACGATGCACGTTCGTTCTGTTCGCATTGATCATCTATTTGTAAAGTCAGCTCCGCGAGAGCTTTTCTTTCCTTCTGGGCACGTTTTTTCTTTTCGCGTTCGCTCTCGCGCATTGGCCTCTCCACTCTATTTTCTCTCTTCATTCGCACGACGCAAGCGGTACAGAGGGCACATGGGAGAGAAAGAGATGGAATAAGAGAGGAGTGAGAGAGAAAGAGAGCTCGTATCGATTCACCTGCTCGCCACTTTCGCAGCAATTTTCCTCCCATGACAGTCCGCGGCAAATACGCTGGGCTAATGCAGCGCTTTCAATTTCCTGGTGAGTACACGGTGGCAGGGATTGCATGCACCCTTGCTAAGCATTTTTTAATTGAAATTCCAATGCATTTTTGCATGGTGCAAAAATAAAGTCAAGGCATCATATTTTACAATCAGTATAAGTATACTACATTAGATGCAACTGCATAGATTTGTAGATTAAATTAATGACACTGCTTACTGATTATAAGATGGATACAGTAGATGGATTCTAGTTTTATTTAATATATATATGAAATATTTTATTTTGTCATTTAGAATGATATATTAGTGTGGTGTACGATCTTTATATTACATGAAAGAGAAAAATGTAGCAATTCCAGCAGAAAATGTGAATTCCGTTCTTACAAAAATTCAAAATTTCAGAAATGTCTCGCGTAACTTCACTTACACTCTTGTTTGATATACTGCCAGCAAGATTGTACATCCTCTCAATTTCATACACGGGCTGAAATTCCTTCACTATTACAAAAATAATAGGTAAGGAGAGATAATCGATTGCTAGTGCTAACGCGACAAAAAATGTTAATTATTTTTGCTTATTGTAAGTGGTCTTTTTTGTTGCCTCATCGTGGTGAAATTTAAAACAGTCCATAGTAGTTGCGGGTAATGATAAAAAGGTACGACGATTGAACTGTTAATATCATTTTAATTAAGTGAATATTGGAAGACATTAGTTAATCAAATTGAATTATTTCCGTGCTATATTATTGAAAACACGGATTTCTAGAAACAATTTGCTTTCAATCTAACCGTCGAATGTTTGTACACCAATAAAAATGCCAATTAATTGAAGCCAACAGCAAGAAACAGCAGTTTTGAAAATCAAAACAGGTGCATCCATATCTTTTGATTTTGCAATTCCATCGAATTACTGGTTTCACACTGAAATTATATCGGTGAAATTCAGTCTTTATATTTTATCGGATTTCGATGCGCCATCTATCACGCGCACTTATTGAGAGACTGGCACGGCAGAGAGGGAATGACGATCAAGTGAAAACGGAAAAGCAGTGACCCTATTGAAAGCAGCTCTGTTATGGTTTTATTCCACACCAGCATGCAATTCAGTTCGTAAATTTATTTGATATAAAGGATTTTTATTGATAGAGAAGTCCAATTATTAATTCTGAAAAATCATGTACGTTGGTTATTACATTGCAGCTGTTTTTTTATTAGAAATCTTAAATCCGTTCCTCCTTGAACTAAACTCCAATGAAAATGCACGAGTAGCCACACCTGTGTTAATGTGAACAGTGTACTCTATCTCCCTTCCTCTCTCGTTCTTTCTCTCTAGCTCTCTTTCTTTCTTTGGGCAAAGTCACTGCAGTTTCAGGCTGGATAATTTCTAGAGCGTCGTTAAAAAAAGAGTGCGAGTATTCTTTTTTTCTGTTTTATAACTCGAGTATTTTATACCAGGGATAAAGCAGCACTTTTTACTATGAATAATGAGCTCTATTGGGGGGCAAGGGAGAAAGAAAACACTTAAAAGATCGCAGGTTTTCAATTTTTTTTTTCTTGTGCATTCGGGCTTAATGTCCAAGAAAAGAGTGTTCCAAAGAGCCGTTTTTTGCTTCCGGGATTTTATTGTCACATTAAATCTTTTTAATAATCTTAACTAACTATTCTTGCAATTTATTCGAGCAATTAATGAGGTTTATTACTAATAAGCGAATAATTTACAAAAGTTAATTGAAATTTATTTTTCTGTTCCAGGTGAGGCTTCCGTAAATCTTTAGTATGGAATTATTCGGTGAAAATAAATTTATTCAATGGCAGTGCTTAATTTTATAATTGCATATGATTATAAATGGTAAGGACGTTCTTTTTTTTATATAATTCGAAATTGAATATAAAACTATGTGTTGAGATCATGTAATAGGAAAAGCTATTAATCAAAAGCAATAATAAAAGTGCACTTAAGTAAAATAATTATTGCGTACAATTGGGACATCAATTATTTAAATGTCAAGGGGCCGCGACGCGTTCGGGCGTAACCCCATCTACCCGTTAGTTTAACTTGCAATTACATTGTCTACATTCATCGACTACACGAAATTTCCCGCAGGAACTAAAATTTTGCAAAATGATTCCAAATTAACGTTTCTTTTTTCTTATTAATTTGTTCAATATGGTGCAAGATATACAAAACGATTGTTTACTCTTTTGTAACTGATATAACATTTTTTAAAACATTTTACTTGTTTATTGTCGTAAGTTTTTAAACACACTTTCATCGTATACTGTTTTAATGGTTGGATTTGTAAACTTATCGGCAGAATAAACAAAGGCAACCGATATCGGTCCAGTGCCAAACTAATATTTTATAAACGAATAGTGGAAAAGTAGCTCAATACTTTGAGCTATTCTTACAATTCAATATACGGTGAAGCTGCGGGTCAATATCGGCTTGCAGATCTTTGGCTATCAGTATTTAACCATGACTCCGTTGTGTCAGTAGTATTTGTAATTATTTCTTGGGCATTTTCCATATACACAGTTTTTAACAACTTCTACTGTTCTTGCCTGCACTTGGTTGCAAATTCCTAAACAATATATATTCTACATTTTTATTGCATGATCTCAATTAACAAACATTTTCTTTTTTCAAAAACGCCACTACGCTTAAGTTAAAAAAAATCGCCGTTTTGATTCCAACGTGCAAAAGTGTTCCCGGATCCCACGATTGAAATTCACGTCAATCCTCCAAGGAGCTGGAAAAGTCGACACTCGCAGCTCTAGGAGGGAGAGAAAAAGGGGAAAGGAAAGAAGTGGGAGGGCACGCGGTGGATGGCGAGGAGAAAGAGGAGCGAGCGAGAGTGCGGGCGGAGCGATCGTCGTCTGATATGTGGCGGAGGTTTTCACGACATATTTCTCCGCGCCGGCGGTCGTGTCTGTCGCGTCGCGTCAGACCCGCGGCGCTCGCTTGACGAACGAACCCTTCCCGCTCGCCTTTCTCTCGCCTTTCTCTCGCCCATCCTCCCCCACCCTCCCCTCGGCGTTAAGCCTCAGCGGCGTACATCATTTCGACATTCGCCTTTTACAATCAATACGCGGCGCACCTTCTACACTCTGTCGCCCTCTACCCCTGCCTCCCCTTTACCGGGTCGGGGTATCTTCGTTTTACGGCTTGCCGCGCGCTCGCTCCTTCTGTCTTCTCCACTGTTGCAACTGAAAAGCAGCCCGGATAAGATAAGCGAATGTAACGACGGATGAAGCTGGAGATGGCGTAAAAGCGAATGACATACATGCGCGCCTATAAAGAAGCCCGGGGCAGTAAAATTTTTACGCAGTTTTTTAGGTTTGGACTATTAAGGGCGGCGCGATAGTCATTTACTGGCAATGTTGCCGCCTCGCCTTTTAGATTTTTTCAATAATCCTTCTTTTCTTAAATTTACAAGCTGTTTTTAGAGCTTTTCTTAAAATAACAGCGTTGTTGCGAAATATTGTCTTTTCCATTACAACGGTTTACTTTTGCATTTGTTTTTCTCGTTTAGCACACAATCTTTTGAAAATAGGGAACTACTGTCGTTTCTAATTTTAATTTTAAATGTCAGTCTTCAATAAAATAACATTTATTTAGCAGTTTTTTTAAGATTCTACGCGTTTATTGTTTGTGTGATGGTGAATAAACACGTGATCCTAAGGCATAAAAATTTTAAATGAGGTACATTGTACTTTAAAATGAATCATTGAAATCAATGAATTCTTCTACTTCTCCGAGAAATAAGCACAAATTAGAAAAGTTTTCAGTCACTCACGAATGACTATTAAGTCACTCCAACTCAAAGAGTTACTGTTACGGTATTGACACTGGTTATGAATTCTTACTGTTGAATCTCAGAGATCGAGTAAGAGAAGTGCAATAAATAGAATCCTCTGTTTATATGTTAAGTAGTTGGCTAACTTTCCTCACTTTAGCAAACATTTTTATTTACTGTTCACACAATATGAGTAAAATTCAATTGATTTGTTAATAGAAAACCTGCTTATGAATTTTGTATAAAAACTTTCAGGCAAAATCTTG
The DNA here is from genome assembly GCA_900480045.1 of Eurytoma adleriae. Classification (NCBI taxonomy): domain Eukaryota; kingdom Metazoa; phylum Arthropoda; class Insecta; order Hymenoptera; family Eurytomidae; genus Eurytoma; species Eurytoma adleriae. Next base: position 24,392 of record UXGC01001281.1, read on the forward strand.
CAAATACCATTATCTATTGCACAAATTTAAGTGCATAGATTAAAGTTAATCAATACCGTACACTACAATCCGTAATAAATGTAGTGAACGCAACCCCGGGGCTAAAATTTTTACGAAATTTAGCAAAGATACGATGAGATGGCGGTTTGAATGGACAAGATAAAAGGAGGAGAGGTCGTTGAAAAGTGCAGCAGTCACGTTTTCGATCAATGTAAGCGGTTTTCCATAGAGTCGGCTCCGGCACTATAGTGCTCATTCGTCCCTACACCGAGTGCCATGCGACGGCAGCGTCTGAAAGAGACTCACTCCCTCCAGGGCCGAAAGATCACCGGATAAAAAGCGGAAAAAAATATCAAGCTCCCGGCTCTTCGAGCTGCGACCGAAGATTCTTTTCGAAGGTGGAAAGGAAAAGGTATGCGAAACAAAGGGGACCGGGGGAATGAAAAAGGCGAGCGCCGCTGGTGAGAACGACTAGGGTGGATGCATGAAATATTATTTTACTCTCCATAAAAGTTGATGTCGCTTTATGGGAATTGAAATTCCTGGGAGACGAGTCCGGTTCCTCGCGGTCCCAGAAAGCTCGCCCACCCTTGCTTGCTTCACTGCCCCAAAGGTCTACTTTCTTTCTCTCTTGCCATCTTGCCACGATGCTCTCTCCTTTCAGAATATTGATAAATTCCAGAGCGCCTAGGATCGCAGCGACGGGGCTTGATTACATACTTCGAAGAAATGTCCAGCGTCGCTGCACGCTGGCTATTCGATCGTGAAGATTCGACATTTTGGACTATATAGTTTTCGATGTATACCGCAAGAAGTAGGTCGAATTTTTAGGTAGTCAGTTGAGAGAAGTCTTCAACTTGTTCTTCACTTATAAGTAACAGTTATTTTGGCAGCACCGTATTATTAGATTAGCTAAGTAATTTTTAACCCAACACCAAAAACGATCCTTTCTTCAAATTTTGACTTTGCCATGTTTCCAACTTGCTGTCGTTAACCATACGACATAAATTATTTCATTCGTAGTCTGGCAGGCTCTTAATGCTAATTGTTGAATGGGATATGGATCTACAATCAATTTCTATATATGACAATTTCTCTAGGATTTTTTTCAAATTACATTGTGTTTATCTGCTATATAAGTGTCATTCTCATAAGATCACATATTTTCAAATATTGCCGTCTCATGTCTGAACTTCTGAAGAGTTACAAAATTTATACTAGAGTTTCAGTGCATTTAAATAGAGCTGACATCCAAATATCAAACGATTCTCATTTTAAATTCTGAATTATCGAGGATACTCCATTAAAAAATAAAAGCTGTCAGTCTACATAAGTGTCTTTTCACTAACTATTACAAATATTGTATTAATTATTATTGAAGAGAATGCAGATCTACGTTTTAATGTAACTGTGGGAATTTCAAGTTTTCTAAATAATACATTACTTTTTAATGGGATTAATTTGGAATGTTTATTTCATAAAGTTCAATATAGCTGGAATAATTTAAGCTTTAAAACTTCGTATACTTTATCATTTAGAAGCTAAACACGTTGAACAATTGATCATTCGAAGATTTGATTCCTGGCATAACTTTTAATGTATGCAGGTGTACTTTTTCTTTTACACTCACTGAACTTACTATGCATTTTATAAACTTTCCAATATAGTTCGGACAATTGCAGTTTCAAAAATTTATGCTTTTATGTCCCAGATATATCATGTAGCAAAAACTATTATGTCAGTACGATTATAATCATTACAACATTAAATCGCTGTTCCTATAATGCTCGTAAATATTACGGTTTTAAAAAACAATTGAAACTGCAATTAGTTTCCCGCGGCTATTGCTTATTCCACCGACATCAGTTTACTTTTGTTCGGTAAAACGTTTTCGCTTTCTTTTTCTGCTTCATTGCAGTTTCTGCCAACCGTTTTCCATGAGCTTACAAGCCCGTGATATATAACAGCCTCTGAATATAAACCGCGTTCCCTCGATCTCCAGCGCGGGGTATTCATTTACATTCGATTTAGGCGAGAACCGTAAGCAAAGGTGAACAAAGCAAACATGGAAAGAGATATACTGTCTAGCGAGAAAAGATGTGTATTCAGTGTTTTTTTTTTTACGCGAACAGTTTGCTAGAAAGTGTTCCTTGCTATTCTTTAAAAGAATTTGACAAAACTTTGAAGTTTTGAAATTCTCTTGTCATTTCCTTGACATAAAGTGAATTAGTCGTGTAATTAAATTTTAAAATTAATTTTGGAATGGCACGATTGTTTCGCTTATAACACGCAGAATGTTCATTTGGGCCGGCATATTGGACGTATTCTGTCAATCATCTGTCCATTGCTAATTGCATCCATTGCAAGCGAGTTTTTCTTGTTAGTTATGCCGGCATAATTTTTTCGTTATTAACGTTTATTGGAAAAAATGTGATCTGATATTTACCGCTTCATCATTAAATTAATCTGTCTTATTAATAGACCATTTATACGAACTTTAAATGTTCCTCTTTCGTTCCTATCGATCGTTTGCATAAATCAAGGGCCTTCAATTCTACACGAGCATTTCTAAAAATACGTCATTTTCTCCTCCTGCACTTGCTCTTTGACAAACTTAATTGCAAATGCACGACGAACTATTCGAAGAAGCGATTCCTATAAAATAAAGCGGCGGGGGCATAACCGGAATCCGCAGTCGTTCAAAGAGGACATCGATTCGTCGCGCGTCACGTGATTCTGTATTTTCGATCGGGCGCACCGCAAAGAGTGCATCGTCTTGGGCAATCGATGTTACGCGAGGGAGTCGCCGCAAACTTTGAGAAGCCACCTCCCAACGTCTTTCATCGCGGGGGTGGCTGGAAGTTAACGCGGAGATTTACGCGAGCCGAATGCGTGCGGCGCGCGCGAGGAAACTGTTGAGAGCTTTGTGAGGACGCGAAAGCTTTCGCCGGGAAAAAGAAGTCCCGGATTTCGCGCGCGACGTGTGTTACCTAGAGCCACTTCCAACTGGACTGATACTAACGGAAGAAAGATACATACAAGCGTTTTTGCTTGAAATATTGTTGTGTGACTGCTGATGTTCCTTTTTGGAATTTTTTTAGTTTATGCGTACCTTTGTATTTTTAAATTAAAATTTTTTATCATGAATGTAACTTTATTCAACGTTTTTAATGTTTAAGAAAAATGAGCACTTACTGTCTAAAAACTGTTGAGAAATTCAAAGTGTTACTGAATTGCGACTGTGCAGTTAAAAAATTCGCATTACTAACGTCGATTCTAAAAAATTTAAATGTTTAATTTTCTTTTTGTTTTCCAACTTACCAATAACGACCAACGACTTATCAGGAGAGTGTCACACCTCCGGGTTACGGATTTGGACAAAACTTTAGGAATTGTTTTCTAGTACCTCACAATGAAAT